>APFE031118351.1:0-16975 GCA_000404065.3 Pinus taeda | reverse complement strand
CTTTTGCGCTAAGGTTCCTCCTTCATTCAGATCCAGATCTGCATCACAACCCAATTACAAATATACCAGATCTAGCACTTTATCAGATATTCAATAATAATGTGGATGATCCTTTTCCACATGATCTCCTTCCTCTTTTATAGTCTTAGGCCTTCCTTAATGCCATGGTCCAAAACCATAACATTTCAATACCATGAACCCAAAAATAGGGATCAACACATCTGTCGAGACGCCATGGTCCAAAACATAGGTTCGAATCCCAAGGACTAACTACCATGGACCAAAAGTATGATCCCCAATATATACGCACTTTTTCAACGTATAACCCGCGTGTATACGCGTCGTTGTTTAGGTGAACCTGCGTATATGTCTCTTTCTTCTCTCTGAGTGCCTGAACTGAGATCTGTTTCCAAAGAGAGTTTCCATCAAGGACAACACCTGTGCCATAGCTCCAAACTTGTGCCAGAATGCCAACAATCTCCCCCTTTGGACTTGATGGCAACACCAAGATCTCTCCCCCTTCATCAAGGGCAAAGAGTTGTGCTCCCCATGAGTACATGCTGAAATCTCTGTTTTGCTTGTGCTCACCATGCTTTCTCCCTTCTCGGGACTATAATTTGAGGTCAAGGCACTTCTGTTGCCACCAAAAACATAGTTTTTGCTCTTCCGTGCAACTGCTAGTGTGATAACTTGATTTGGAAAGATTGATATATTGGTCAAGATTCAGTCTCTTAGATCATTTCCTATTCTTTTACCATAGTTCTCTCCACATGCTTTTCTGTTCATAGGTTACTGTTCAACATTTTCTATTTCTAGGTCAAGAATTAGGTTAACGAGTGATATTTTTGTATTCATAGTACAACTAGTTTTTTTCCCGCTCAGTTTTGATAAGTAAATGTGCGGATATCTCGCAGGACATCTCATCTCATCATACATCCATAAAATAGCCACCACCATCTCACTTCTCATATATTTCCTAAGTCATTCACAACATTTTGCCAATCTGCCCTAATTTCTGTGTTTTCTCCATAAGCTTCTTTCTTGTGATTTGAACAAATCTAAACCTCAAGTTCACTCTTGATCTTCCTTGACAAGTTCTAGACACCACAACACCTTCATCTAGCCTTCAACTCCCCTTTCCTATCATTTTTCCACCTTCAAAACTCAAAAAATAGCTCTCGGCCTCCTCCTATAGATCATCCTGTACATCCCATGCAACCTCCTGTAGAATTTCTTGTGAGTGATTTTTTGAAGTCTGATCGCTAAGAAAGTCTTTAGAAGGGTAATAGGGGCTTCTTAGGACCTTTCCACACATTCCTCCACCTCTACAACAACCAAATCCACCTTCCTTCGCCACCAAACCTCTACACAATCACAACCATATAAATCACAAGCATAATGATTTCACATAAAAACACTCAAAAGCACAAAAAGGTATTTTCTTCTGATTTATTTTCAGAAGTAGCTTGAATAAATTCAATTTACCTTTTCAGTAGTCAGTAGCACTCATTTCATCAATTTCCATCTCTTTTCTTGCAAAAGTAGGGTTAATAGGTAAATCAGGGTTTGCATTACATTTTAGTTTTCCTTCTCTTTGTGCAAATAGAATAGCCTCTATAGCATTAGCTTTCTTTCATCATAGTTAAAATCTTCTTCTAAGAACTCATAGAAGTTGGCTTGAGCTCATTAGGGATCTTGTGCGAGCTAACCAAATGACAGCTTGGAGTAAGAGCTAGTACTTGTGCATATAGCACCATCACTTCCAAGTTTGTTATGAACTACCGGGTTGATAAAGGTAAAGAAGGAAGCCCCCATATTTGCAGCATTATTGTTGCAATACTAGTGCTCACCATATTTTTGGCGTCGTTTGCGGGGAAGCATGAGAGTATTTTGTGATTACTACCTTTCTTCTATGTTCTATTGCAACATTCTTCTAAGTAGTTTATTTATGCAAAAGTAGAGTAGTTGTTTGATTTCAATTCTGCAATTTCAATTCTGCAATTTCAATTCTATAAAAGTAGACTAGGCATTTCATGCTTTCATTTCAATTCTGCAATTTTTAAATAAATATACGAAGCTTCCATGTTTAAAATCTTCGTAACGGAAGTCCTGTAAATGGTTGGGCCAGATGGAGCTGAGGAAGTTAGTTTGGGTTCCTTTCCCCTATTAGGATGGAATAAAATCAAGAAGTAAGACCTTCTCCCATGATGAGAGGAACCGTCTCCCATCCATCCAAGATATAAATACCTCTCTTTTTCCCAAGCAAAATATAGTTGGATTTTTGGAGTGAGTTTGAATAATCAACAATTCATCTATATCTTGTAGCTTTCTAGTGTATGTTTGAGGGAGAATAGTATGTTTTTGGTTTGGTATGATACTAGAGGGAAAGAGGCCTTAAAAATTTTGTTGTTGGGGTTATCCATGAAGTTCTAGAAAAAGTGTGGGAACCTGGATGTTGCAACACAACACAACAAGTCCATTTACTTATACACCTAGTTGTTGCAACACAACATGATAATGTACTAGTGGTTAGATGAGACTCAGTCAACTCTTAGACTTGGTTAAAATACAAACTCTTCTAGAGCCCTTGTCATCATGATCATGTGGGTAACCCCTTTTCCATGAATAATTGGGAATGGTGTGGCATCCTCTTGAATTATGGTGGTTAAAATATGAAGGTCAACTTTTAAGTGGCATAACTTTTACATGCGGACTCTCATTGAGGCAATGGATGCACCATTCAAAGGTTCTCAATGTGCATAATATGAAAGAGAGGTTTCGCTAAAGCAGAAAAACTTGACCCATAATAACTACTATTTTATGCCTCAAAATGGTTCTCAAAGGTTTCAAATCTTAATTTACCAAATTGGGTCCTCATGATAGAAAGTGTCATGCGAGTTTATTCGTCCACTTTTTCCATTTTGAAAGCATCGATATAGATGTCAAACAATGCAAAGATCTAATCTAGATCACTTTCCCTATCGAGTTGGATTTGCATTCAAAAGGAAGCAATGTGATGATTGGAACGATTATCAACTCATCCAACAACACGACAACAACATTAATGGAGGGGTGGGTACCCCACTTGTAGTAGCAAGCATGCATGTCTTCTAAGCAAGCATGTATGTCTTCTAAGTAGAAAACACATGGTAATTAAGTGAAAATCATTAAACTAACAAATAATTAAAAAGGAATTAAGGTCATCCTAATTCAAGCCAGATTCTTTTATACATTAAGTTCATCACAATTTTATTATTATAATTATAGTTATATTTTTTCGTTATCTTTTATTATGATCATCAAGTTATCTATAATAACTATTTAAAAAAAAGGCATAACTTCTATAAATGTATTATAACTATACTACAGTAATTTTCAAATTACTTTAATTATATAAATTTAAAATGTTTTCTTTATTTGAGTTAGGAAATTATAATTATCTTCTTCAACTTAATATTTTCTCTAAACTTAATGACATTAATAAAATATTTATTAATAGTGGTCATAATGGTTAAGAGCATCCTTTCCTATTAAGAGATTATAGGTTCAAAACAAGAGGGGGTAGAGTATGTATGCCTTAGTAGACTTATGAGTCAAATTAATACACAAAAGTAGGTCATTGTTCAACAAAGAAAAAGGTCTCATACACCAATTTATTGTGTAACTTGACCATAACCTTAAAAATTAGATAATAATAATAATAAGTTATGATTAAATTATAAATTTATTAATATATTAAGTAAATAATTTTAAAAATATTATTTAGCCAAACACGAAATTAATATAAAATATGAAACGTATATATAAACCTTTTATAAAAAAACACCCAAGACTCTTACACGTAAATTTTTTGCTCCAAAACTGTTACACGTATACATATTTTGTACTGTATTTAAAAATATATATTTTCTTAAAAGAAAATTTATTATTAACCCCTCCCAATCCAATTGATGTCGAAGCAACGTGACGATTCACGAGAATAATTTTCGTTGGCCAGAGCGTTTTCAAATATTAATATACAGCAAAAACAACCCGTAGTTGATGGCCAGGTGTAGCAAAGGCAAATTAGCGCAAGTAAGCAAAGGCAAATTAGCGCAAGTAAGCTTTGAGAAAGAGCTTGGCTTTATTAGCTACTGTTTCTGTTACTCGTTGCGAATTCAATCTTCTTCGGTGAACTCCAACAGTTTCTTGTCACGAAAATGGCCATACCTAAGGCTCCTGATGTACAGGAGACTAGGACTGCCTTTGTGAAGCAATATTACAATGTTCTTGTTCGGTTACCTGAATCGCTGTACAAATTTTATCAGAATTGCAGCATAGTTGGTCGCCCGGACCCCAGTGGACAAATGATATCGGTAACTACTGTGGGGGGTATCAATCAGCTGGTAACCTCCCCAGACTACAGTGTTGGAAATTAATTCCAACTGCAGATCTAATCTTCAGCAATTAATTTCAGATTATCCGGAAGCCGCAAAAGTCCACTGATATTTTGAGCATTAAATTCAGAATTAAATCCCCTGCAGACAACCGACTTACTTTTTTCATCACCGCCTCTTCTGCAATAAATACAGAGATAAAGATCAGCAGATTTTTTGCTTAGTTTATAGTTTATTCAGATATTTATTTTCCTATAAATGTAAACGCACAGCAGTTCTGTTTTCTGTATGAGTGTAAACAGAAAAGAATAGCAGTTCTGTTTTCTGTGATTTAGAACAGCAGTTCTGTTTTTGTTTTTGAGAGAAGGTTAGAAGAACAAGTTTGTGTCTCTTTTGTAAATGCACAGCAGTGCTGAACCTGCGATTTTCTGAGTTGAAGAAAATCGATTTCTGGAACAGAAGCGTTCCTTTTGTAACAGCTAAGTTTTTGTATCAGTTTTTTGTTTACTGTTCATGAATAGAAGTTTGCAGTTTATCAGTTTACTGTATTGCTGATTTTCAGTCGCTGTTACACCAAGTGTCAAAAACACTTTGATTTCACTCTCTAAGTCTATTAGTGATTTGACGCCCTTTGATTTAGTTGCTGTTACACAAAGCGTCACTTTTCTTAAAGTGCCTTAGCGTCAAAAACAGTTTTCTGTTTTTCTGAGTTATTAAAAAACAGAGTATTTTTCCCGTTGCTGCAACACCACGATCAGCGTTGCTGCAACACCGTTTCCAGAGAGCAGTTTTCTGTTTTTTCTGTGTTAACAGAGTGTTATTTCCTGTTGCTGCAACACCGATTCCTGTTGCTGCAACACCAAGTCCAGAGAACGAAATTTTTAGTTTTCTGAGTAAAAACAGAGCAGTTTTGTATTGTTTGTTTGTTTAGGAATTTAGCAGAAAATTCCATCATATCAGAGAGTTGTTCTGGGATGTTTGTGTGTTAAGGAATTCACCTCAAAATTCCAACATACAGTGCGTTAGAGGTCGCGATCAAGACAACCGATTCACAGTTGTCTTATAACGAAGGATTACTTGTTCTGGTTACTGGATCAATTACCTTTAAAAACAGTGGAACACGAACATTCACTCAATCCTTTTTCCTCGCTCCTTAGAAAAGCGGGTACTTTCTATTGAATGACGTTGTAAGATATTTAGGTGAACCACCACAACGAGAAGAGCAAAATGTTTCAGAAGATGCTGCCAAAGCATATGCTGTCTCAGGCCCAGTTGTCAAGCCTGAAGAAGTAGGTCAAAACGATGTGAGTGAGGCATCCACAAGAGCGCTAGAGGAACCTGCTAATGTTGCTGACGAGGTACATAAAAATGACATGCAGCAGAAGGAAGTCACGGAAGACTCAGGTGGCCAAAAGGGATCAGAAATTGAACAAGCTGACAATGGAGAACCGCCTCGTCCTCCTCAAGAAACTCCAGTAGAGGTCCAAGCACGTCAAATGACCTATGCTTCAGTTCTTAAACAAAATGCAGCACGACCCGTCGTTGCAGTTAAGAAATCGTCTATCGTGACGGGAAGGGCTGTACCAAATTCAACTCAACGTACAGCAACTACTTCCATTTCCACTGCACCAAGTTCCAATCATGTCAATATGACTGTTAAAAGCACTGCAGAAGAAAGTGGGTTCTCTATTTTTCTCAAGAACTTGCCTGTGAATGTTACCGCTTCCCAGCTTGGGGAGGAGTTAAAGAAGTTTGGGGCAATTAAGCCTTCCGGTATTACTGTTAAGAGTAGACAAGAGAGTGGATACTGTTTTGGTTTTGTTGATTTTGAAGAAATAGCTTGAGTCCAACGTGCAATTGATGCATCCCCTATTCTAATTGGTGGTCGTCAAGTCGTTATCAAGGAGAAACGCCCTCCTGGGGAGGGTTTAACAAAGGGAGAAAGAGAACGTGGTGGGCGAAATAATTTCGTAAACAAAAGAGCTGCGGGAGGTTCCTTTTCTGGACGTGGTAATGGTGACGGATACCAAAGAGATAACATTCAAATCAGAAATGGTGTAAGAGACAGTAAGCGAGGTCCTACCATGAACAACAACGTCCGCAATCCCAGAATTTGATAGGTTATCGAACGGTGTGCACCCCCAAACACTTGATGATGACTTCAACCTCTATCTGAAGTGTTCTTGCAATGTTTCTATACAATTCACCAGCTTAATATTGCTAGTTTGGTAGAATTGCCATTTCAACCATTTCTAGTTTGACTTCCAAATATCTTTTATGTTTTTAAAGTGGAACACACGAAGTAATAAAATTATTTCGATATGATTTTTAATTCCAGTCGATGGATATTTTGAAATAAATAATGTATACATGGTAGTAGTACATTATAGATTAATTTGTGACTCTAATTATATATTCTATTAATAGCTTGAATAACTGAAGTATGCAATGTAGCATACTTCATATGTTTGTGATCCGAATTATACATGATATTCATACTCGTGAGATTCGACATCCGTTATCCTGCATTGATTCCGTTTTTTAGTTTGAATTACTCAAACTAATTTGACTTTCATATTTACTATATATTTAAAATTTAGAATTGCCATATTGATATTCAACCTATTAACTAATTCCCTATTTTTTTGCACATCATCACCAAAATTCATTTCAATATTTTTCACTGCTACACAATTTTCTTCTCATAATCTTATTGCAGTAAGTAGGTCATACAAGAAGTTGTTGAGAATCACCAATCTTATGTGATTATCAAGAGCACATTACCTTAAATAATTATAAAATTTTGTTGAAAGTTATATGTGTGTGTGTCTATGTGATTATATATATATATATATAAAGTTATAGTTCTATATATCAACATACTTATTATTCAAAGATATCTAAAATATGAATTAATTTAAATTTAAAACAAAAGTTCAACCTATTTGATTTAATAGAGGTTCACACAAGTAACCATATTCATCACATCAATCTAAGGCTCCTAAGTTATTTATTTATTGGTTAGAGTTTAGTTATTTTTTGTTTTGGAATTGTTTTGGCATATTTTTTGTCAAACTTGTTAGAAATTTAAAATGCATTTTAAATAATAATAATAAAATCAAAATATTCGGAATTTTTTTTCACTAAATTGCTAAGGAAAAGCCTTAACTTTAACTTTAACTTTAACATAAAATAATTAAAAGTTAAAGCTTTTAGCATAGAAAATATTCATAATAAATATGTTACCATTGCATATACCTTATACAATGGAGAAAAAAAAATTATAATCTAAATTGAAGCATTTTCTTGGTAGATTTTTGTGGTTTTCATGGTGCTTTTCACAATTTTTTTGTAGTTTTTGTAGAGTAGATTTGTTTTCCAAATTAATTTATTTTATTTTACAAAATAAATTAAATGAAAGAGACAAAAATGAAAATAAACCTATATTGGAATGAATTTGAGGAGATCAATGGAAGAACTAGTATAGGAAAGGAATAGGTTTTTTTGGAGCACGACTAATAGATTTTCATGCTTTTGCAAAGGTTGTTTTCCATGGAAGGTGATAAAGGAGGGAGCTCCACTCCCTCCTACAAAGAGGTTGTGGCCAACAGGGGTAAAAAACCAATGGAATATGACAAAGGCCCTCCACAAGGAAGGAAAAGGAAAAGTGAACAGGAACAAGATGGAAATAAGTCAAGGGAGAATAATAGCACTAAGGAAAATGAGGAAGAAGACAAGGAATAGGGAACAAAAGACAAAGTAAACATGGGACCTTGTAAACCCAAAGTTGTAGTTACACCAAGAGTCATTTTAAATGACCCTACTTTGTAGGCACACATGGAGCATGTAGACATATGCAATCATTTGTAAATTCATGGGTTTCTAGCTCACTGAAAAGGCTTTACAAATGTGGATTAAATACCACTAGAAACCAAAAGGAAGCATTGACCTACACCTTGGGTTAAAGGGTTTCTTCACTGTGGTATTTGCAAACATTGAAGATAAGGACATAGTATTTGAAGGAGGGCCTTATTTTTATGCTAGAGCAGGCCTCTATATGTGACCATGGATTATGAGTTTTGTTCTCGAGTGAGAGAATTTTACTAAGATCTTGGTTTGGGTAAGTGATGAGCCCCAAAAATGGATAATTATATGTGCTCATTCAGCCTCCTAATTTGACTTAATCCACCATTCTCACTAGTTTATTCCATGTTTTTTATTATATTTATGCTAATACAGTGAATTGGGTTAGTCATTATGTCAACAAGTCTAATGTGTGCTTTATGCAGTCTTTTTGGTCAATTTGGAGACAAAATCAAAGGTTTAAATGAGCACTTGGCAACCAAATTCGTGGAGAGGATTTTTAGGAAGGTGTCCCCTTCATTTATGGACCCTTACCTCGAATTCTCCACCATCAGCATGGAGTTCAAGGGCCACCAAATCGATTATCACAAGGGCACCCAAGTAAGTCAAGTAGGACTGTTGTTAACTACAAGTTTGGGCACCCGAGTCCCTAAAGTTTAGGAGGACTGTTCGGGCACTCAATTTGTATAAATAAGAGGGCTTAGGGCCTCATTTTGGTTATAGGCAGTAGTTAGTCACTTTGTAGGCAGAAGTTAGCTAGTTTGTAGTTTGATTTTAGTCATTTTTAGGCAGTAGTTTAGCTCTGCATTTCAGCACATTTTCAAGTTTTCCTTGTGGATAGTTTTTGATGTAATTATTATTTCTTGAGAGTTAAAGATGAATCTAGCTTTGCACCACCTCTAATCTCTCTTAGGAGGCTGTATCTCTTGGGGTTGGGCCCATCTCAAGTGTCGAGTATCTCCTTTGTTTACTTTTATGTCTCTTTGCTGCATTCCTAGAATAAAATCTGTTATTTAGATTAAAATATTGCTTTGTTACTTAGGTCGTTTTTGATGATTAAAATAGCTTTTCATGTTCAGATTCACTTGATAGGTTAATCATAGGGAAGATCTTCAGAAAAAGGCTACCAAGCACCTTGGATCTCACCTCCCCCTCAGTGGAATCATGATCTGGGACCAAGGTGACTTTGCTGCCAACAAAAACACTTTCTTTGCTTCACCATGCAAGTATTAGTGTTGGATTCTTAGTTTTCGAACTTGATCTCAGTTTTGATGGCATGCTTAGGTTTATTATTACTTATTTTCATAGTTATTTCATCTCATCTCATTGCAAATAAACTTTTGTTCCATTTCTTTGTTGTTATCTAGGTTAGAATAGGCTGACGTAGATAGGTCTTTAATTTTCCATGTCCTTGTTTGTGTCATTTGAAAAGTAGTTTGGAGAGCACCTATCATACTTCTCCATCTGCCCATACTCCATCCAACCTACCTACTTCATCCTCCATTTCAGATCCTTGCCTTACCTTTGCCACGTCCCCTCACGTTGACCTACTTTCCATATTATTGTGTAGCATTGCCTTATCTCTCCTTGAACAAATCCAACCGTCCTTATCATTCCTCAGCTCCATCCCCCAAGTCTTGAACTCCCCTACACCTCTATTTCACCTCCATACTCATTTGTCCACCTTTTTCCCTCCATCCATGCTCCAAAATCCCATTTCTGAAAATCTTGTAGAAAATCACAGAACATCGTGTAGAAATTCAAGAACATCGTGTAGAACCCCTGCAGACTTCCTGTAGAAGCTCACGGATGAGGTTTCTTGATAGCTAAACTCTGTGAAACTCTCTGGAAGGGTGTTAGGGACCCCTTAGTCCCTCTCTGAACCTTCCCAACCTCTTCCAAGCATTTCCTCTCACCGATCCACCTCTACACAGTCAAAAACAGTAAAAGCACATGCATGATAATTCTGACAACTAATTCAAAAATACAAAAGGATGTTTTATTCAGATAGTGAGAACTTAGACACATGCATTTTACCTTCCTAGAAGTAATGGCATCTCTTTCAGTAGCTTGCATTCTCTTTTTCGCATGAGTAGGACTAGATGGTAAAATTAGGGTTTGCTAGGGTTTGCATTTCCTTTGAGCTTTTCAGTTTCTTTCTGCAAGTAGATTAACTTCCTTTGAGTTATCTTTCGTCCATCAATTAAAAAGCTTCTTCTCAGAGCTCATCGAAGTTGGCTTGAGCCCCTGGCAGACTTGTGCCAGCTGACCAAGTGACAACTGCGGCAAGAACTAGTACTTGCGCATAGAGCACCATCACTTCCAAGTTTGTTACAAACTATCAGGTTGATAAAAATAAAGAAGGGATTCCGAGGAGTTGCAGCATTATTGCTGCAATATTGGGGCCCACCATCTCTTTTTGGCGTTGTTTCCAGGGAAGCGTCAGAGTATTGGTGTTACACAGTAATTTGTCATCGTTGGTCACCGTCCCTGTTACCTTTGTTTCGTACATTGGAGGACACATTTATGGAATTGTGACCAGTGACATAACCTAAGAACACTTGCATTATGTTCCCCTGAGTATGTACTTCATATTCCCTGAAGACACCTTTTGCAAATTATCCTTAAAAAGTGCCCTTTTTCCATTAGCGCGGGTTCACAGTATCTTACCCGCGCCAATGACTCAGTTCCTTAAAAGGGGGCACGCCCATTGATGCTCTGTCATAGAGCAAAGCCCACGCCACCTAAATTTGGTTATGATTTTTAGCCAGCACGCATCCATATGTTTTTTCCTCCTTTTTCATGAAGTTCTATGAAGGCAAAATCCTCAAGATAGAGGTCGAAAGTCATTTTTTATCCATGACAACTATGCTGAGCGGATTTTCAGGGATAATGCCAATCTACAACAGGTGTCCTGGTACAATGTATTTTCATTCCCTCTCCATCTATAAATGGCCATCCTCATGCATTAAACCAGCTAGTTTTTTTAGAGTCTGTGTGAGTGCTGAAGTAATTCTAGAGTGATAGTGAGAATTGAGAAGTATAGAGAGGTTATGCTGCCAAAATTCTGAGAGAGAAGAGGCCACTTTGCAAGGCGTATGTAGCTGCTTTCCCAGTCAGAGGAGGTTCAACGTCATAACCTTGGTTGTAATCTTTCTCTGTTTTTACTCATTAATAGACGACTATCATTATGGTTCCACTCATGTGTCTTTATAATGGTGATTGAGTTATATCTTTTATGACTGATATATAATTGCATATATTGGATTTTATGCTTGTATTTGTATTGTTCTTTGCATGTGCAGGTGTCCGTTCACGTGGATCGTGGGGATTGTGACCAGCCGGAGCAAAGGAACGGGAACGTCGATTCTTCTACAACTACTAGCGTTGGAATCCAGGTAGACCATCATCATTGATCTCTGATTTTCAATTAGGAACCTACGTGTTAGCGTTGTGTGATTGTTGCTAGACTCGTGTTGGGCTAGTGGGATCGCCTCTGTCCGCAGAGGGGATTTACCAGTTCAACAATTTGGCGACTCCACTGGGGAGAAGCTTGTTGTTTGTATTTGTGTTGTTTGATTTGTAAACTGTAGACGGAGCCTGAAACACGACCAGATAGCCTTCGAAACACTATTGCTATGCAGTAGTGAAGTAGATCAAAGCCACTTCAGTCAATCTCCGGTTTGGTTTACAAACTAAACAATTTCAACCTTGCCTTGCATGTTAATTTTTCTCTTGATTGCTGGCTTGAATAGCTTTCTGGGCTTAATTTCTTGCTATTTCTTGCTTGCTAGCCTTTCTAGATACTGTAAACCAAGCCTTGGACTACCTGTTTTATTTTTTTGCCTGGCAAACTTGATTAGCGCAGTTTTTCTTCTGACAGTCGCGCTGGTTGGCGCCTGTTGCTATCAGACAACCCGTGCCAATCCCTTAGTAGCGCAAGTTGCAGTCTGACAGTCGCGCCAGACTTGTTAACTTTTTCAGTTAGCTTGTTGGTTAGCCTTCTGAGCTTGGATCTGTATTTTTTTGCATCTTTTACACCTCCTGGAAGTTTGTTGGGCTGTTATTTGACTGGTTGTTCTTTTCATCCTTCAGTTGTTCACCTTTTTCTATCGATTTTATATCTTAGCCCTAGTGGCTTTGCATGTCGAGCCTTCTATTGGATTTATGGTTTGATGATCCAGTTAGTTTATTGGTTGTTTTCCACATTCCTCTGGTAGTTGTACAAGTTTTGCATTCTATGCTGCAAGTAACTCGCTTTTAGCTTGCTTATTTCTTTTTTGACTTCAGTTGAACTTAGATTACATAGTTCTTTGAAGGTCTTGGAGTTTTCTTTGCGTTGATAGGTCATTTTTCACGTTTCAGAATTGGTTCTAGATTCCTTTGAGTGAATTATTTGTTTAGTGCATATCTCTTGAAATCTGTTTGAGTGCATCATACTATTTTAAACGAAAAGAAAAACAAGATTTTTTGCTTTTTATTAATTATCATTTTGTGTTAATTGTTGCTTTTAAAAAAGAAAAAGAAAAAGATTTTCATTTCTTGTTATTAGCTGCATTAGGATGTTTGTGATCGTTTTGTTTGTATAAAACTCTCGACTCTTCTGTAGATAGAGTTCATTCAAAAAAACGATTCAATTTTCGCATATAGTTTGCATTTAGGAAATTTCAAGAGACCACATCCGGTAGGACCGCAAACTGAAACATAATTAAAGATAAATCGTAAAATGAATTCAATGAACCTAACAACGCATTGAAACATAACGCTCATATTCTAGAGGTCTAGGTTAGGGACGTGTTCCGGCGTCTTTAAACCTGGTAGTTTATCGTTGGGTGGTTGGGTGATTCCTCCACGGTGAAACGGTAAGTGCCAGTACGGATTGTGCTCCCACGTACCGTCGAGTATATATGGGGAGACTCCACTAGGTTTGCATCCTTTATCCATAGGAAGCCGAGTTTTTCGCCTTGTGAACCGTAACGCACCGAACACAGCATTCGGAAGATTGACTGCAGTACGGAAAGTCCTTGGTTTTCATACGATTGCCAAGGTGTATAAGCAGTTTTACAGATTGCTTGGTAAACCTTTTGCTTAGAATCTCCAGAGCAGTCACTTTTGATCCTTTTAGGACTCCCTAAAAGAAAAGGTGTAAGCGAGCGTCTTGTCACTTCGTGCTCGTTAAACATTCGAAGGCGATAGAGTCATCTTTTCATCCTTTTCTCGACTCTTGAAACATGAAAAGGTCAAGTTTTGTTCCTGTGTCTTAAAATCAATTTGGCCACGATAACATTTCCCAGTTAGTCTTGTGTGCGTTTAGTTTGAGTAGGTTTGCCGTTAGCTTCTTTAGGGTCTTTGTTACGACATCTTGGCAGATCCATCGACTCCGAGTGAAGGGTCCCCTTCCTCTGTTGCCCCCGAGACTCCGGTTTGTAGCGCTTGGCCCATTGTTCCGAGCATACAACCTTTGAACTCGCGAGCTCCAGGAGACGATCTTTACGAGTACTTTTATAACCCCATTTGGGAACCTTCTGACGGGTCTCAGCCTGCTACCCCTGTCGGTACCCCATTTTCAATGGCTTCATCCGATATGGGCTCCCTAGTCTCTAGTAGCCCGACTGTTATGTTGGATATAGAGACTCCCATACCAGCAACGTCCCCCGTCATAACCCCTGTGACTTCTATACCTTACGTCATCATGTCCTCTGGACAAGCGGTGCCAAGGCGTTACAGGTCATTGAGTGATGCCCGACGTTTCTTTAATGAGAGTGGTAATGTAGTCCCTACCATAGGATCTGTTGTTTCCCAAACCCCTCATACTGTCGTTACGGCAGTCCCCACCAACCCGACCGTTTGTGTCGTGGTATCAACTCCAGTTGTGAGTACGGTCACAGCCTCATCCGCTGCCATTTCTACAGGAGGCCCATCTCGAGACCCTCCACCGGAACATGATGAACCGTCTCCTTCTTCTAGAGTTGTGCACCCTGTAAGAGGTGCTCCTCCTGCTTCCAAATTCATGACAGAAGAAGAAGCATATTTTGATTACTTACGTAATGTCCAATACCTGGAGAGTCAAGGTCCGTACTATGATGCCGAGAATCATCATCTGTACACCTCTCTGCCTCAAAATCCTTTTGATGAAATTTCCGTTCCTTTGAACGTGGATTGGGGCACCACCGGATATGGTGGCGGTATATACCACCCAGGTTATGGACAGAAAGGACCACCTTACCAGGACCAGCAACCTTATGTGCAGCCTGATTATGAGCAGCAGTTTACAGGTCAAAATTACCCTGGTCAGCAAGGAGGCCCGCAAGGACAACCTCATCAAGGACAACCTTGGGTCTCTAGTGGTCCTGAATTCTCTTATTTTGGGCAACCTTCAGGAAATCCGGGACAACCCTATGTCCAGCAAGGTCAGCCAGGTACCCAACAAGGCCACCCTTCGGGGCAGCCCTACGGGAACCAGGCACAACCTCACGGGCAACAAGGTCAACCCGTAAACCAGCAGGGGAACCCTTATGGGCAGCAAGGCCCGCCTTACGTTCAGCAAGGCCGCCCTTCCACCCAGCAACCCTCGAGTCACCAAGGGAAAACCTCGGTTGCACAAGGGCCACCTCTTACCCAGCAAGCGCAATCTTCTGGATGAATGAGGCCACCCCCAATCCAACCAGGACGACCCTCTGGCCAGACAGCGCAGAATGCAGGCGGGTATCAATCCCGACCTCCTTTATCAGGTGGGTCCCAATCCCAGCATCCATACCAAGGCGGGTATCAATCCCGACCCCCGTATTCAGGTGGGCATCAAGCCCAACCTCCTTACTCGGGTGGGTACCAATCCCGACCTCAGTACTCAGGCGGGTACCAATCCCAGCCTCCGTACTCTAGCAGGCCTCAAGGCCAGCCTCCATATTCAGGCGGGTACCATTCCCAGCCTATGCATTCTGGTGGATATCAAGTGCCGCCTGCTTCGCAGGCCCAGTACGAGTACCAGCAGCCCCAGGGACAAAATCCTTATATCCCTTATCAAAATTACCAACAACCGCAGGGTAATCCTCCACCGAATTATCAACAACCTGCCGGTCAATATGGTAACCAATGGGGCGCTGGGGGGCAGAACCAGCAACCTAATTACGGGAATAACCCCTACGGACAAAACCCTTATGGACAAGGCTCTTACGGCTCTGGTCCTTCGGGGCAAGGACAATGGGGCAACCTGGAACCGGGTGGAATTCTGGTTCCACCTCATATCTGCCACAAATGTCGTTCAATCCTCAATTACCATTTCTAGCCACATTGGAACTGCCTGATGTGTCAAAGCTGACAAATGACCCCATTCTACACGATCCGCAGTGGCCGCCAGTTCCAACTAAAATTCCTAGTGATTGTCCCAAATTCGATGGGAAGGCCGGCCAGGACCCTCAGGCCCACGTCATGACGTATCACTTATGGTGTTCGTCGAATTCATGGCTTGATGATTCGATCCGACTTCGCCTTTTTCAAAGGACCCTCACGGGATCGGCAGCGAAATGGTATATCGAATTGTCTCGTGCATCTTTCCATGACTTCAATTCGTTGGCTATGGCGTTTCTAAATCACTTTCAGTTACCCATTCGGTATGAGACTGGGACTCATCTCCTTACGTCTCTCAAGCAGAGCACTGCCACGCACATCTCTGATCATATCCATGAATGGAGACGATGTCGTAGATTAATCAAGTTTTGGATACCTAATTTTCTCTTGACCGATTGGTTCACTACCTCCTTTGTCCCCCAGATTGCAAGGGATATCGCTATGGGGGCATGTGTAATTGAAGAGCAAGCGATCGCGCGAGCTCAGTACCTGGACTTAGTCTATTCTCAGTCAGGTACTTTGTATGATTATTTGTCAGACGCCCCCAGGCCCGGCACAGCCAAAGCTCCACCCAAACCATCTGTTGATGGAGTCATCGGCTCTGTGTCCCAGGCCCCTAAGAAATCGTCCAATCCTGGGAAGCAGAAATCTAGTTCACCCAATGAGAACTCTTCCCAGGGTGTTGTTATTTCTGGTAATACTTCAGAGGTGAATGCCGTTCAGTCTTCCATGACAGGCAAAGCCTCGAAGGGTAAGAAAAAGGAAAAAGGAAAAGGAAAGAATAAATCCGATCAATCCAAGCAAGGATCGTCTAAACCTCCTAGTGAGGACGGTGCTAAGCGTAAGCCCAAGTACCCATGCCTCATTTGTGAAGAAGACCACTACACTAAGGACTACCCGAGGCGGGCCGAAGTTAGTCGGTTATTGAAGGGTGCTCAAGGGATCCCTGCTGTTTTAAAAGAACCTTTTACGTCTCAGCAGACCCAGATGGTAGCTGATCCTTCTTCTTCCTCTCCTTTCGATTCCCAAGTCTTCATGGATGGAACTATTCCGATCCATGTATCTACTCGAGCTAAGGATTATCCGTCGTCCACAAGGAAGGAGCCAGAGGTCTCCTCAAGTGCTCCTCCGTCCAGCTCTGGCCCACTCCATATCGAAAAGCCGAGCACCGAGACGACAATCCGACCCCCTCCCAAAGGGGTACTCAGGAGATCTTCCTATAACCCGAATGCTCGTGCTGCCCAGCACTACAACATCGTGGAGGACTTAGCGCAGGCCCCGTCTGCCATGTCCGCATTAGAGGTCCTTCAGAGCTGCCCCCCCAGAGGAAGTCCCTGCTATCGGCCATTGGTGGCATAGACCCAGCGGACTCGGATTTAATTACTTTT
>APFE031118347.1:28012-69589 GCA_000404065.3 Pinus taeda | reverse complement strand
GTAGGCTGGGAGGGGATGTGGGGGAAGAAGGGGCGGCAGGGCCGCCTGAGTGGTGTGGTGAGGAGCTACAGCAACCCCATCCTATGCCACCATGGCAGCCTGCCGTCCACTTGCGGAGGTTGCACAATTCTCGGAATTGCCCGCCACTCCGCGGATGGACGGGGTGGTGTCGGTGGGCTTCTACCATTTCTTAGTGTTAATATTTTTTTAATTTCAATTATCTTATTTAAGTTAATATGTTTTCGTTATTCACTGATTTATGTGTTTCTATTTCTTAGGAAAATGACATCAAAGAAGATTTTTGTGAATCTTTCTAGAAAAAAGACTCTTAAAGGTGCATCTTCGAAAAATATTGGTGAATGAACTCCACCTGAACTCATGGCTACAAATCTTTCAAGTGCTTCAAATTATAAGAAGATGATTTCATACTGGAAAAGTTCAAAAGAGGTGAAATTTCCATCAAGAATCTGGCATGTGAAAGAAAGAGAAAGCCAAAATGTGAATATATATCTATATATTAATATACCAAATGATAATGGAATTTATGAGGTGACGGGAAGAGTCATAGATATGTGTTCGGTACCGGACACTGAAGTTGTTTACATACTTACAAAAGCTTCCAAGTCACATGAAAGGATTAAATATCGACTATCATATTCATTGTATGACACGAGAGAGGTATCTACAAAGTTGTGTAAACAAATTGTAAATGAGATGAAACAAAACATCGTAAATATTGTTATTTGTATTTGTATTATGCATTCTTGAAAGTGTCTCGCTATTTTTTTTTAACTTTGTTTTATTGACATATGATATTTTGTTTGGCAGAATTTTGTTGAAAGTTGTTCAATTAGATTGGGAGGTATTCACTTCATAGAGCATGATATCATGAAAGTTGTTAGCAGTTTTTACTCGGTGTCAGAAGAAGATATGGAAAACAAGCAAAATGTAGTAATTGACGATGCTACAAAACTACATCCAAAGGATCAGAAAAAAAGGCCTCTAGTGGATAAATCTAGCAAGGGTACATAAGTTACTTTTGTGGACGATGAAGTTGAAACTGACAGTGAAGCATATGTTGCCGTTACTGAAGATGACATTGGAACTGAGAAGAGTCGTAAAAGACCAAAAGTGCCCAAGAATAAATTTGTTGAGAATGTTATGACGAAGAAAAGTAAAGTTGAAGATTTTGAAGTAGTCATTACCAGCAGTTAAGAACCTAGTGAATCATTACACTAGGAGTTGATTTAGAGGATGGCATTATCAAAACAAAACAAAATGCCATTGGACATAATTTGACAAAGAGAAACTTAATTGATGGTGGTCGTACATTTCAGCTTAATGTCAAACAAACCTACAAGGAAAGTGAAGGACAATGTCAATATCAAGTCAGAAAGCCACACCATCTGCATGTTCACAACTTGAAGGCATTGATGAGGTACAATCCATATGCTCATGTGGTTAATTATGTGCTTCTTGTTGATCCAGTTCAAGTTCCCAACAAAGAAGCATTTGATAAGTCAAAATGTTTTGAATACAATTATTATGTTCTTGGGGGGAACCATTCTGTAGAAACTCAAAGATAATTGATGGAGGAATATCCCAATAACCCACATTTTGAAACAATGAAATGTATCATTTATGTTGGTTTATCAGATACTGAAGCAAAGTTAGTGGCATGGGATCATAATTCAAATAATGAATATAGGATTTCTATGACTTTCATCCAAAGGGTTAGATTTATTCACAGTGAATTTCAAGAAAAATGTGGTGGGGATAGGATAAATGTTACTGCAGATTTCTGAAGGGAATGTTGTATGGAAATAGACTATCAAATTGAAGAGAAAAGCAACTCAAAATTTGGAAAAAACAAAATTGTTAGTGATTTATTCAGATGTGTTGATAACATTTTCCAATTGGCATTTAGAACTGGAGATGTTTGGAAGTTGATGATGAGATTTTTAGCATATGGGAAAATATTGGCATTAAAAACTAGAAGGTCAAAAAGTCTAAGCGATTGATATGTAGCAGCTGTAAATCAGCTCCTGAAATTAAGCAGCTTCTAGAAGATATGACTATCACACCTTGGAGAGCAATGGAAGGAGTGAAATATGAAAAAATTGTCAAAACAATATTATCTCGTGTGAGGTCAGGGGAATTATCATTGGAGGAAATGTCAAGTAAGTTTGTTGAATTATTTTTATTTATTTCTAGATTATAATTTTCTTTTAAATAAAACATGTTGTTCTTGGTAGTATTTGTTATACATATCATTATATTAACTTTTAGTTACTTTATCTATGCAGTCACAAAGTTTACATGAAAATTCAAGAACAAATGGTTAAATTGTTGAATGAAGATAGTTGGGATGATGTTGTATGCAAATATCGAGATTCAAGTTCTACATCAACATTAAAAGCTTTTTATCTTGCATTTAAAAAGGTATCTTGATTTACACAGTCATTTTTATTCATCTATGTATTATTTTTAATTTATAACTTACACATATATTTGTTTATTTTATAAAAGATGAAGAAGGATGATAATGGAGCACCATATAGCTTCAGAACCTTTACTGAAAAAATAAAGATCGAAAGACCGAGGAAGCAACGTATTAAGAATGTTGAACTTGATTTAACTCTTACTTATTTCATTTGGAATAGGCTAGACACTATTCAATATCAAGTAATACAAGGCGACTGTGAAGACATTGCTAAAATCATACCTAAAAGGGATTATGCCCTAGTTATTACAAATATTCCCCATGGTTTCAATATTCCAAACATTGACTATGATAGTGACCCTTATACTTATCAAGCTCTTAGTAAAGTGGTTGCGGGATTTGTAGAAGTCACATCATCACCATTATGGAGATTTGTGACATTTCATTCAGACACACATTGGCAATGTATTGTCAGCTTCAAGGGGAAAACAAATTCAAGGATGCAGCTTACATGGTAAGACGTTTAAAATGTATATTTGATTAATGTTGAAAAATTCATTTATGTACAAGTTGATTCAAATTTTACTATTTCATGTTACAGGCAAAAGTCAAATCTTCTTAACTATGAAGATCAACTATTTATAAATGATTGTGAGTTCATTCATATTGATAGTTGGGCAAAAGATGATAGCTATATGTCTATGATTTTTAATCGGGTAGATGGAAAGAATCATAGCCAAATATTGACTTATGATTTTGTTGTGAGAAAACTAACATATGAAGACAAAGAAGCAAAAGGAGAGATAGTTAACATCTATCAAAAACCACAATTATTGATTAACTATCTTATAGACATATGTTCAAATGAAGGAGATTGGGTTCCGGATTTATTTTAATTAATATGTCATTGTACTAATTTACTTCATTATTTCTTTTATGCTTGATAATTAGGTACAACACTCACATGCTGCCTTCAAAAAGGAAGAAATTGCATTGAAATTGAAAAAAATCCATTACAGTGCAATTTCATTCAGCAAAGAATTAATGCTCTTCAATTTCTTCCAGATGTAATGCAAGAAATTGGGTTGAAGAAAGGGGACTTTAGTGAATCACATGTGGCAAAAAAGGAAAAGGAACCCTAACCACCATTACATGGGATGTTTGGAAAGACATACATTGGGAGATTCGCAGACATCAAAGATCCATTAGAAGATGAAAATGAGCAAAAGGAAGTAGAAAATATTGTGGAAGAAGACAATGATGAAACTCTAGGGACGAAGAGTTTGGATTACGTGACATTGTTGATTAAATTAAGTTATGCTTGGAAGATCAAGCTCATTTTTTGTAACTATTAAGTAGTTATACTTGTAATGTTTTGACTTTGACATTTTATGAGAAGAATATACACTCAGTTAAGGTTGTTATGCGTTCAATATTTGTAATATGTGATTTTCGCATTAATTTTTAAGTTAGTAATTATTTTTTGAAAAAAAAATGATTATTATTATTTTTTTGACATGAAATTTATAAAAAGGGCTATTATTTAACCATTTTTAGTTAAAATTTTTGTATAGAAATTGTGATTTTTGCATGTCAATTGGGTGATGAAGATAGGCAATCCAAGTCGGCAACGACTGTGCGTGAGGTCTAACTCGACTAGTAGGCAAAATTGCGAAAATTTTGGGAGGGACAGTTCGGGATACAGGAAGGCAAGGTAGGCAGAATCTACATAGTTTCTGGAACGAGTGGGCATCAGAGGATGGAAGGAAAAATTTGCGCAATTTTCTGGAGGAACAGGTCGGGCTACAAGGAGGATCAGCAGGCAGAAATTGCATAATTTTTGGGAAGAACTGGTCGGAAGCCTAGTGATGAGCCCCATAAATGGGTAATTATATGGGCTCATTTTGCCTCCTAACATAGTTAAATCAAACATTCTCTTAGCTTATTGCATGTTTTTTTATTATATTTATGCTTATGGAGTGAGTTGAGTTAGTTATGATGCCATGAGGTCTACTATGTGTTTAACGCAGATTTTTGTTGAATTTTGAAGACAAAGTCAAAGATTCAATGGACAATTGGCAACAATAATTTGAAGTGGACAAAGGAGAGGATATATAGGAGGGAATCCCCCTCATTTATTACTCCCCACTTTGAGTTCCCCTTCATGCAATTCAGAGTACAAACAACCAATTCAATGCACTAGGAGGTAGCCAAGGAAGTGGAGGATAACTTATGTTTATCTCGAGTTTTGGGAGCCAAGCCTCCCTGATTTTAAGGAAGCTAATGGGAGCTTTAGTTGTATAACTAGAGAGGTCTAGGGCCACACTAGGGTCGAATTTTTGTTGGATTTTTGTCGTACTTTTGCTATTATAAAACTCTTCTCAACTTCGATCTTACTTTTGTGGATAGTTTTATGTAATTCTATTACTGTTTTGATAATAAATATGAGATCCTTTTTGAGCCAGCACTAAGTTACCTTAGAGGGATGAAGCTCTTGGGTTAGGGCCCAATCCAAGCTGCCAAGCTCCTCTTGTTTGTATTTATATGCTTTGTTTTAGTTTATGGATTAGTTGTTGTTAGATGAATTTCTTTCTTAGTTAAGAATAGGCTGCTTTTGATGATTTAGAAGGTCATTTCCATTTGTGTTTTCTATAGCAGGTTAAGCAGTGATAAAACAAAAAAGATTCAAAAGGCTAGCAATAGTGCCTTGGCCTCTTTTCCTCCCTTTAGGACCATGAACTGGAGCAAAGACCCTCTTGCTGCCCCAAAAAGATAGATTTTCCTTCTCCATAGGATTTCTAGTGTTTGCAGTTTGTTAGAAGGTTAACGCTTTGATTTAGATCTCTTCCACCATGCTCATTTCTATCTTTGCAATAAGTCTCCTTCCATGCTTTCTCTCCTTGTAGCATTTTTCAGCATTTACTTCCATAGCTCATAATTTAGACTAGCTTGATGCAAAATTCTGTTTTTTGATGTACTCATTTCCTTGCTTGCTTGATCTCATTGGTCGACTATCAATTCTTTTGTAGTAGATCTCTTCTCATATAAGGTCAGCCTATCAGCCATCACATTCTCTCCCTGCTCCATGCCCTACAGGTCACCCAACGTTCACCTCAAATCTACCTTAGTTTTCTGCATTTTTCCATAGGATTTCTTCTTCTATCCCAATCATCTTTCCCTCTCCTAGTGATCCTTGGTGGACCCTAGGCACCCTAACACATCATCCCAACCTTCATCTACCTTTTCCACCCACTCTCACACCTTCAAAACCTTCAAAACGGCTCTCAGCATCCTCTTGTAGACCTCTTGTACATTCCATGTGTCCTTTTTCCTTTAGGCTTTCTTTTGAAGCCTGAGTGTGAGAAAAGCCCCCAGAAGTCACTCGAGACCTTCTAGGACCCACCTACACCATCCTACATCTCCTAAGACCCCAAAGTCACCCTTCAACACCACCTATTCGCTTCTACCTTCACATAATAAAATACATGCATGTTAATTTCGCATAAAAATACATAAAAATCTAAAAATATGTTTTTTGCTCATTTACTTATGGAAATAGCTTGAGTAGATGTTGTTTACTTCCTTGAGTAGGTAATGGCATTAATTTCATGGTTTTCATAGTGCTTTCTGCAAAAATAGGATTAGTTGGTTAAGTAGGGTTTGCTAGGTTTACTTTACATTTCAGTCTTTTTCCTTTCTGCAATTAGAGTAGCCTTTGTAGAGTAAGCTTTCCTTTCTTTCATCACATATAGAGCTTCTTCTGGAATCAATAGAAGTTGGCTTGAGCTCCTAGTGATCTTGCACTAGCTGACCAAGTGACAGTTTGCAGTAGGAACTAGTACTTGTGCATACAACATCGTTGCTTCCAAGTTTGTTACGAACTACCAGGTTGATACGAGTAAAGTAGGCAACCCAGGAGTTGCAGCATTATTGCTGCATTACTGGTGCTCACCACTTTTTTGGTGCCATTTCCAATGAAGCATCAGAGTATTTTGTGATTACTGCTTCCTTTTATTTTCTATCGCAACATTTTGCTAAATAGCTTATTTCAACAAAAGTAGAATAGTCATTTCTTTCAGCGTCTGCATTTCCTTGCTTTCCTTTTCAATTATGCAAATTTCATTTCAGCAAGAGTAGGCTAGTTGTTTCTTTCAAGTTCTGCATTTCCTTTCTTTCCTTTTCAATTATGCAAATTTCATTTCAACAAGTTCATTTCAATTAGTTGCAATTTTTTTTGTTCAATCCATTTCAGTTTTGCAGGTACAATCAGTGTGAAAAAAAACAAAAACCAACCAAAAAGATTTCCTTTCATGCCTCATAGGAATAGAGATAATTCAGGAAAATTCTTGCCCAACACCCCCACTACCTCACACAGCCAACCTTATCTCTTCTTTGGTGGCAGTGATCAAGAAGAACCTTTAGGTGAACAACCAGAGATATTTGAAGAACCTATAAGGGAAGAAGAAGAAGAAAACATCCATCCTGAGCCAATGGTTGAAAACATAAATGCTAGGGGGAATGGAGAGAGAATAGAGGGTACCTTCCCATTAGGGAGACCAATGGGGACACCAAAATGAATAGTATAAGCCCTTCAGCCCTACCTCACTTCCATGGTTTGACTACAAAAGATCCTGACACCTTGTTTGAGTTTGCTGTCATTTGTCGAGCCTATGACTATGAGAAGATGAGCAAAAGTTGAAGCTATTCCCTTCTACTCTCAAGGATGTAGCATTGCACTGGTTCATGGGGCTACCTGGCAATAGCATCACAACTTGGGCTCAGATGCAGTAGACCCTTAATGACAAATATCGAGACTACTATAGGTCAAAAGATACCAAAGAAGAAAACTTCTGAATGACCATGGGAAGTAATGAATCCTTGGAAGATTATGAAGAGAGGTTCCAGCTTAGCTACAAAAGGGCTAGGTGTACACTTGACCTGGAATCTCGTAAGTTGGTCCTACTCAGGGGAATTCTAGAAGACCTTCTAGACACCCTCCATCTACTGGCTGGGGGAGACATCTACCAACTATCGTATGAGGACATAAAGATTGTTTTTATAAACCATTCTAGAGCAGCCAAAAAGAAAGGTAGGGGGATTCAACCCATAGCCAATACCTCCTCTTCCAATTCATCCATTAAAGGTGAAATTGGAAACATGCTGGAAGACTTCAAAAGTGAGATGTTACATACTCTTGCCATGAAAATTGACACCTTGCATATCAAAAGAAAACAAGAGGAAGCAGAGAGGGATTTGGCCATCTTTTGTCCTAGATGCACCAGGAGGCATCCTAGGAATGAATGTCTATTGAACTCTATAGAGGTTTGTTCGGTCTGTAAAGAAGATCATTCTATAGATATGTGCCCTTCCTTGCTCGGACTTAAAGCCGTATACCAAGGGGCCGAAGGAGCCACTGACCCACTCTATTTCATGAACCAAAGGAGACCGCATGGACCTAGACCATACCAGCAGGGGATGCAAGGGACATATCAGGCATACTACAACCCCAACAAAGTCACTTCCATACCTTCTTGGGGCCCTCCTGCTCATCCTTCCTGGTCCACGCCTCCTCCTCGGTCCTTCCCATCTCAATATCATGCCCAACCAGCTGCTCATTCATTTCAATCCTATGTTGAGCCACAAACTTAGTGGAATGCATCTCATCAGGTGTGGAGGCCCCAGTACAACTCTCCTCCCACTCTTTTGCCTCCACCACCTGCTCAACCACAACCATTACCTTCTGCTCCACCAAGGCAACCCCAAATGCCTGCCCAGCAGAACCTAAACCCGAAAAACAGACAGGCTCAACAATTATATAGTGGGGAACCATCATGCCCAACTTATGTTGTGGAGATTTAAGAGATTAACCTACGATATGGGAAGTTTCTCCCAGATAGCCAATCTCCACCTAGGGAGGTTGAGGAAGATAAAGAGGAAAGTGAACCTGAAGAAATTCCACACTTTCCTGAGAGACTATCTGGGACAACACAGCCTACCCGACAAGAAACTAAACTTCTAGGAGAATTGAAATAGTTATGTGTGAAGATACCACTTCTCCAAGCCATAAAATATGTACCTATCTACAATAGGTTGATTAAAGAGAAGTGATTTAGGCATCCAGGAAGGCACAAGAGAGATACCCAAACCATCAATGTCATAGGACAACTGTCCGACCTGATGTTGGGGCAGGTAATCTGTCCGAAATATCTGGAACCTGGAAGCCCAGTAGTTGATGTCCACATCAATGGCACCATGATCCCACATACCTTGATTGATTTGGGAGTTGCCATTAATGTGATGACAAAGGACACAATGCTCAAACTTAACCTCCAGGGCTCCTTGAGGAAGACCACGACAATATTGCAGTTAACAGATCGCTCCACTGTGACCCTTGAAGGGATTTTGGAAGATGTGATGGTCTCCACTGATTCTTGGGAGTCATATACTTATTTCTTAGTTCTCCAGCCAAAGGCAAAGCTCACTGGGTATCCTCTCATCCTGGGAAGACCCTGGTTGGCTACTGCCAATGCCTACATCAACTGTCGAGTTAGGAACATGACCATCAAGAATGGGCATATGTTCAAACAATTAATCCTATACCCTCCTACCCAACCCTTGATAGAACATGATCTACCTCTCTGGTTGGAGAAGGAGGATGAGGATGAGGTCTATTCTGCACCACTTTGTGCATTAGAAACCACCATGGGGGGGAAACTGCAAGATGAGGATGATATGATTGAAAATTTGATTTAGAATCCACCCCCCAGTGTCTTACCATTAGAGGACATAGTGAGAGAAACCCAAAAAAACCCCTCAACTGATCTCTGTGTGGCTGATCCAACCTCTCTCCCTCTTAAGAATATAGAGTTCGGCCCATAAAGAACCTTGAAAATCAATCCATCCCTATCCACTTCCCAGGAGAAGGAGATGTGCAACTTATTGAGAAAACATTTAGATGCCTTCACTTGGAGTTATAAGGAGATGAAGGGAGTGCACCCTTCAGTATGTACTCATCATATATACATTAAGGAAGATTACAAACCAGTATGGCAACCTCAAAGGGGGATGAATCTAGCACTTAAAGACATTCTTAAGGAAGAATTGCAAAAATTACTTGACGCAAGATTCATCTACCCCATCTCTGACAGTGAATGGGTCTCTCCTTTGGTGCTAGTGCCAAAGAAAAATGGCAAGTGGAGAATCTATGTAAACTATTAGGAATTTAGCAAAGCCACTAAAAAGGACCATTTTCCTTTGCCTTTCATAGATCAAGTGTTAGATGGTCTGGTGGGGAAAAAGTTTTTCTCCTTCCTAGATGGGTTTAGCGGCTACAATCAGATTCAAATCAGTCTGGAAGACCAAGATAAGACCACTTTCACTTGTCCTTAGGGTACATTTGCATACCAGTTCCTTCCTTTTGGTTTGTGCAACACTCCAGACACTTTCCAGAGAGCGGTATTGAGTATATTTTCTGAACTGGTTATTGAGGCAATGGAAATATATATGGATGATTTTACTCTTTATGGTTTTGACTTTCAGGAAGCTTTATCTAACCTAGGAAAAGTTCTAGACAAGTGTATTGAGATGAACCTATCCCTCAGTCCGGAAAAATGCAAATTTTTGATGACCGAAGGGACCATGTTAGTTCATGCAATATCTCAACAAGGACTGCAGGTGGACCCCAACAAGATTGCCATAATCCAAAGGGTCCCACCTCCTCAAAAGGTGAAAGATGTCAGAAGTTTCCTTGGCTTAGCTGGATATTACAGAAGATTCATTAAAGATTTCAGTAAGCTAGCCTCTCCTTTGTTTGGCCTTTTAGACAAAGATGTTGAGTTCATATGGTCTGAAAACTGTCAAGAAGCCGTAGATACCCTAAAGAGCAAGTTAGTAACTGCCCAAATTCTCAGAGGCCCAAATTGCGCCCTAACCTTTCACATGCACACAGATGCCTCGAACAAAGCAATAGGAGCAACCTTAGGAAAAATTGATGAAAAGTTACCTTATGCCATATACTTTATAAGAAAAAATTTGTCAAAGGTAGAGTTAAACTACACAGTGATTGAGAAGGAACTGCTAGCTATTGTGCATTCTTTAAACAAATTCAGACATTATATCATAGGCTATCAAACCTTCATGCACACTGATCATGTTGCAATTAGATATTTAATGAACAAACTAGATGTAAATGCTCGCATTATTAGATGGTTGCTTCTATTACAGTAGTTTGATCTGACCATTATTGATAAGCCTGGTAAAGAAAATGTTGTTGCTGACTTTTTGTCTAGAGTAAATTTTCCTGTAGGTGAAGAAGGAATAGTGGATGACTAAATTCCATATGAACATCTATTTGCTATTTCAGTACTCTCTCCATGGTTTTTTGATATAACAAACTACTTGGTTTCAACACAATTTCCACCACATCTGTCCTCAAAAGAGAAGAGCAAGATAGTAAGTAAATGCGCTCCTTTCACCTGGATTGGGGGTAATCTCTTCAAACTTGGCCCAGATCAGATATTGAGAAGATGTGTCAGGGAGGAGGAAGTCTTTGACATTCTCCTGACCTATCATGACGAGCCTTGTGGAGGTCATTTTGCAATAAAGAGAAATGCCTTCAAAATATTGCAAGCATGCTACTATTGGCCCACTCTTCATTAAGATGTGAGGAGATACACCAGCTAATGTGATATGTGTCAAAGGATGGGGAAACCTACTCTAAAGGATGAGATGCCCATGCAACCTCAATTGACCTTTGAGCCATTTGAGAAGTGGGGCATGGAATTTTTGGGTCCTGTCAACCCTCCTTCAAAAAAGAAGCAATAAATCATTGTATGCTTTGATTACCTAACAAAGTGGGCAGAAACAAAAGAAATAAAAGCAGAAACAAAGGAAAAATTAGCTAAGTTTTTGAGAGAAAGCATATTCTACAAGTTTGGATATCCAAGAGAATTGGTCACAGATCAAGGTAGTCACTTCACTTCCAATTTGATTGAAGCCCTGCTCACACATCATAAATCAAGCACATGACTTCAACCGCTTACCATCCACAAGCCAATGGGTAGGTAGAAGTCACTAACAGAGCTTTGGAAGGAATTCTGACCAAGGTAGTGAGCAGCAACAGAAAATATTGGGTGGACAGATTAGTTGAGGCCACCTGGGCCTACAACACAACATGGAAGACCACCACAGGGTTCACACCCTATGAACTGGTCTATGGGAAGAAGGATTTGTTGTTAATAGAATTTGAATTCAATACACTAAGGATGGCAGCTTAGCCGGACCTAAACCTCAACCCTGCACAGAAGGAAAGGTTACTCCAACTCAATGGATTAGACAAACAAAGATTGCAGGCCCTTCTCCACACAGAGGTAGTTTAGCTTTAGAGGAGGATATGGCATGACAAAAAAAATCAAGAAGAAGCAATTCCAGGAAGGGGATTGGGCACTGCTCTATGATTCAAGGTATAAAGACTTCAAAGGAAAGATGAGGACAAGATGGTTGGGACCCTACACTGTGGAAAAATGCAATGACAATGGTTCAGTCCTGATCAGAACCATTGATGATGAAGCCATCCCCATGCTTGTCAATGGACATCGATTGAAAATTTACAAGAAGCCCTTCTCCAAGCGAGAGTTCATTGAAGATTTGAATAAGACAGTGATGGTAGTGGAGCATGTCTTAGCCTCCACTTCACCCACTCACTGAAGGAAAAGAAAAAAAAGAAAAAATAAGGACTCAAGTGAAAACCTCCATGGGGCACTTGAAGTCCCATCATTGGGTTGAAAACCTCTCCTGGCGCAGCCCAGTGATGTCAAAAAAAAAGAAAAAGAAAAGAAAAGAAAAAAGAGAATAAGATCCCTGGGTGAAAACCTCCCTTAGAGGTGCCTAGGGCAGGAAATTAGGGTGAAAACATCCTTGAGGCACCCTAATTGTTTTCAAAAAAAAAAAAAAAAAAAAAAAAAAAAAATTTTAATATTGCATTGCAGGTTTGCAGGAGGACTACAGGGAGCAACAAAAGATGTCACAGAGCCTTGACACTCATACCAACACATATTTTATCTCCTCCACATTCTTCTCCCTCATTTCTGACCTTTCTTCCACCCCACTGTGCTCTTTTTTTTTCAGAAACTGTGTGTTCTACAGGAGGCCCTGTGTTTTCTACAGGAGGCTCCTGTAGGGATTAAGAGAGCCAAAAATGGTTCCAAAAAGAATTTTGAGGGGCAGGGAAGATTTATAAAGGACATGTAAACCCTCCTATATCTATCAACCTTCCTTGCCATCCATTCCACACTTGCATCACATCATCATCATCATTTTTTCCCTTCCTGTCACAGAAAAACACAGAAAACCAGTTTTTAGTAAAAAGAAAACAACAAAAATAAGAGAGGAAGCAACACCTCAAATCTCACCTGCAGCTTGCCTAGTATCTCTCCATCTCCATCTACATCTCTGGCATCATCGTCATAGCTCCCAATATAGAAATAAGCTGAAATTTCAAAGGGAGAAGCAGCTACAGGAGTTCCTGTAGGACCTGATCCCATTAAAATCAAGCTACAACAGTAAAAGAAGTGCAACCATGAGGATTGAAGGAGACATCTGAAGCTTAGATGTATCTAGAGGAAACTTGCATAAGGAAAACAACCACACTTCAGAAATCAGATAGAATGCAGCAAAGGAAATACAAGCATGCAATAGTAAAAGGAGCCAAAATACCTCACAACACATACATTCGACTCACAGGTAAGTGACTAACCCACTCCTCTGTTTGCATTTGTGTAATTGAAAGATATGCATGAGAAAATGAGATGGCTGAGGTTGAACTAGGAAAAGGTGGTCATTTAACTTGGCCACCTTCATCTAGTTGACTGCACTCATCCAAAGATGTCACCCACACGTGCACATAGTCAACTCAGAGAAAGATACCAAGGATAGGTAGTGGAGGGTATGCAAACTCTGATGCAATAATGAGACGCGATTGCGGGAAGAAACCATGATGATAAGGTATGTGGGGACCAATAGTCCAAATATGGACAATGTACATTTTTTCCAGCTCACCCCCATCACTGGAAATATCTAAAAGAAGTAATAAGTACTCCTCCTTGAGCACTCTCACCACCTTTTCTTTCATTCTATCCTCATCAACTTAGTTGCAGCAAGCTCCTTGTCACCCCACATCCTCGAAACCATCATTATCCATTGCTCTCACCCATCCTCCTGCTCTTGGCATTGTCTACAAGAGCACTTACAGGTTCTACAGGAGCACCTACATGCAGTTCTACAGGAGGGGCAGTGAGCTGTTTGTAAGGAGAAAACATGGGTTTTTTACTCGATGTCTGGCTTGAGGAGGTAGGTTCCATGTGTATCCACCTTGATTATAAATATGTGCAAGGAATGATATCATTTTAAGGAGGAATTGAGTCCATAGAAGAAGAGGAATTACATAAAAAAAATTATGCCTGTTTTTTTTGAAAACACAATTTTCCTCTGTTTTCCTGTTTTCTTTAAAATTCTTGTCTCCATCTCTACATTTGGTGTTCGAAAGGGGTATAAGAACCATGATAGGAGGATTCATGATGAAGGAGCTCACTAATTCACTCAGGCTCCAAGAACATCCCCAAGTAGTAGCCATATTCACAAGGGCAAATTGGATGACCTTTTTTGAGAAATTTTGAGGGTTTGATGAGGAAATTGCTCAAGAATTTTCCCTTTCTTTAGTCCCTCACTCAAGAACCCATGCCACTATCACTTTTAGAGGTTTTTCCATGATAATAACCACAGAATTTATCAGTAGGGTCACTAGCCTTCCTCTTGGATTACATTGGAGCAAAGATGAAAAACTAATTGGACAGGCTGCTAAGAAAAACTTCTTCCAAAACAATGAACATCTTGTAGAAGATAAAAATGGCATTAGAAGGATAAGCATACCCTACCCTTGGGATGAGGTTAGCTACCAAATCATCAAATCTATTTCCTGTGAGGGAAGGTATAGCATAGTCTATGGCTACCATTTTAGAATCCTTCATGAGCTGAGATATGGCATGGACACTCCAACACCCCATAAACTCAGCATCCCCTATTTCTTCCTGCAGTCCCTCATAGACTCCAGCATTAAGTTTAAGGCAGGGAGTCTAGATCAGCTAGCTCACCATGGGTTAATCAAAATTTTAGTGGAAGAAGCCCTCCATACATTCACACTCCCTATAGCATGGGAAGTCTTCAGAAACATGACAACAGAAGATGACATAAAGGCCCTCACCTATGATATCAATCCTTCTGATAGTGAGGAAGAAGAGCAGAAAGGGGGATAAGGTGAAGCAACTGATGACTCAGCAGGAAAAGAAAAGGAGGAGGAATAAACTAATATAGAACAGGAGAAGGATGAAGAGACATAAAATGAAGAAACATAGCAAAGAGAGATAAAAAAAGAGATAGAAGGAGGAGAAAAAGAGGCAACAGAGGCAAAAAAAAGAGAAGGGTCCCCTAAGACTCTGGAAAGAGAGGAAATAGTTGCCCTCACTGCCCTGAGCACACCAATTAAACCAAAAGAAAAGAGAAAAAGCCAGGCCTCGATGTATTTTAAGGCCAGGAAAAGCACAAGGATAAAAACAGGAAAACCCCACGCATCTTCAACAGTGCCCATCACAATTGAAGATTCACCCAATGTCAAAGGGGAAGAATCTCCCTCTAGAACCCCTATCACATATGAAAGAAGGAATCCTAGATCTTCCACCTGGAAGGAAAAAGTGCAACTACAGGACCCAAAAACAGTGCTACAGGAGGCACAAACAGTTCTATAGGAGACATTGTCAAGGCTACATGAGAACCAACAGCTTGGCAAAAAAATGGAAGAGTAGCCAAAGGGGAAGGAGGAAGCTACAGAGCCACAAGAACCTAATCCCTTGCCCAACCTTGCCTCCTATTACCATCTTCTTGAAGGAGGAAGGATAATTCCACAAACATTTTCCATTCCACTATTCTTTTAACTAGAGAAAGAAAGAATAAGAACACATAGTTGGATGCAAATAGCCAAATCCAAGGGAGTTGAGGATGTTGTCCATATGGAGAATAGACTTAGAGAAATGGGTAGAGAGTTAAGTGTTGTCAGATATAGAGAAGCAATTGCAAGAAACCAACTTCAAACTGAAAATGAATTGTTAAGGAGGCAAATAAAGGAGAAAGAGACCCAGCTGGCATGCATGGGTAGCTTATCCATGGAGGCACTGCAATGTAGAACATCAGCAAAATCTAATGGATTATACCTCAAGGACCAATGGCTACAATTTCAGATCAAGAATTTGGCACAAAGAGGTACAATTCCTTTTCAAGATTACAAACAATTTATGGACCTGTGTGACCAAAGCACAACAGAAGATAAGGCAAAAATGGCAGAATTTTACCTCCATAATATGGCCCTCACACACATGAATGTGTGGGACCCTAATGCTAGGCCAGGGGACCTCCAACTAATGGCCATGGCTTCATGGATGAACCATGAGGAGTTAAGGGCAACTGAAGTAAAAAGATCAATGATCAGGGAGGAGAATTAGCCACTAATGATCAGCACTGAGCCATCAGATCCCAGGGCTCTCATCAGCACACACCAACTGCTTGCAAATAATCCTCAAATTGCCCGTAGATATGTAAGTGATCAAGCACAGGCCATTGCACATTTTGAGGACATGGAAAGGTTACTTGGGGATGATTGTGTGCATGCATGTATGAGGAGATGGAACACCTTACCACACAGTGTGAAGATCAAGGAATATTATTCCTCAATGAGGATGAAGGAGGCACTAAGGAGAGTGCCAATGTACAAGCACTCAATGCAAAGGCTGCAGGTCAATTGGATTGGCTTGAAACTGAGCCCACCACTGCTGTTGGGCATGCTAGAAGGGAGAAGCGAAGAAGAAGAGTAGAGGCAGTGGGAAGAGATAGATAGAAAAGCAGGCTTCCATGACAAGGAAGAGAAAGCAACATCATAAGCTCAGGATGCTAGAGAGGCCACCAGGGCCATCAAAGATGAGGAGATGGACTAAGTTGCTCAGAGGATGAGCAACACCTTCAGTAGGGGTGATGATGAGCCCCATAAATGGGTAATTATATGGGCTCATTTTTCCTCCTAACATAGTTAAATCAACCATTCTCTTAGCTTAGTGCATTTTTTTTATTATATTTATGCTTATGGAGTGAATTGAGTTAGTTATGATGCCATGAGGTCTAATATGTGCTTAATGCAGATTTTTGTTGAATTTTGAAGACAAAGTCAAAGATTCAATGGAAAATTGGTAGCAATAATTCGAAGTGGACAAAGGAGAGGATTTATAGGAGGGAATCCCCCTCATTTAATACTCCCCACTTTGAATTCCCCTTCATGCAGCTCAGAGTACAAACATCCAAATCAATGCACTAGGAGGCAGTCGAGCAAGTGGAGGATAACTTATGTTTATCTTGAGTTTTTGGAGCCAAGCCTCCCTGATTTTAAGGAAGCTATTGGGAGCTTCATTTGTATAAGTAGAGAGGCCTAGGGCCTCACTAGGGTCGAATTTTTGTGGAATTTTTGCTGTACTTTTGCTATTGTAAAACTTTTCTCAACTTCGAGCTTACTTTTGTGGACAGTTTCATGTAATCCTATTAATATTTTGATAACAAATATGAGATCCTTTTTAAGCTAGCACTGAGTTACCTCATAGGATTGAAGCTCTTGGGTTAGGGCCCAATCCAAGTAGCAAAGTTCCTCTTGTTTGTATTTATATGCTTTGTTTCAATTTATGGATTAGTTGTTGTTAGATGAATTTCTTTCTTGGTTAAGAATAGGTTGCTTTTGGTGATTTAGAAAGTTGTTTCCATTTGTGTTTTCTATAGCAGGTTAAGCAATGATAGAAAGAAGATTCAAAAGGCTAGCAATAGTGCCTTGGCCTCTTTTTCTCCCTTTGAGACCATGAATTGAGGCAAAGACCCTCTTGTTTTCCTAAAAACACAGATTTTCCTTCTCCATAAGATTTCTAGTGTTTGTAGTTTGTTAGAAGGTTAGTGCTTTGCTTTAGATCTCTTCCACCATGCTCATTTCTGTCTTTGCAATAAGTCTCCTTCCATGCTTTCTCTCCTTGTAGCAATTTTTCAACATTTACTTCCATAGCTCATAATTTAGACTAGCTTGATGCAAAATTCTATTTTTTAGGTACTCATTTCCTTGCTTGCTTGATCTCATTGGTCAACTGTCAGTTCTTTTGCAGTAGATCTCTTCTCACAGCAGGTCAACTTATCAGCCATCACATTCTCTCCTTGCTCCATGCCCTACAAGTCGCCCAAAGTTCACCTCAAATCTTCCTTAGTTTTCTGCATTTTTCCAAAGGATTTCTTCCTCTCTCCCAATCATATTTCCCTCTCCTAGTGATCCTTGGTGGACCCTAGGCACCCTAACACATCGTCCTGACCTTCATCTACCTTTTCCACCCACTCTCACACCTTGAAAACCTTCAAAACTGTTCTCGACATCCTCCTGTAGACCTCCTATAGATCCCCTGTGTCCTCCTGTAGATTTTCTTATAGGCTTTCTTTTGAAGGCCGAGTGTGGGAAAAGCCTCTAGAAGGCCACCCGAGACCTACGTACACCATCCTACATCTCCTTAAACCCTAAAGTCACTCTTCAACACCACCTATTCGCTTCCACCTTCACACATAATAAAATACATGCATGTCAATTTCACATAAAAATACATAAAAATCCAAAAAGATGTTTTTTTCCTCATTTACTTCTAGAAATTGCTTGAGTAGATGTTGTTTACTTCCTTGAGTAGGTAATGGCATTCATTTCATGGTTTTCATAGTGCTTTATGCAAAAGTAGGATTAGCTGGTTAAGTAGGGTTTGCTAGGTTTACTTTACATTTCAATCTTTTTCCTTTCTGCAATTAGTGTAGCCTCTATAGAGTAAGCTTTCCTTTCTTTCATCACATATAAAGCTTCTTCTAGAATTCATAGAAGTTGGCTTGACCTCCTAGTGATCTTGCACCAATTGACCAAGTGACAAGCTGCAGTAAGAACTAGTACTAGTGCATACAACTGTTAGGTAAACTTGACTCTGGATAGAGTCAAAGTTGACCAGGTTAAATAGTGATGGTTTTGGGGCACATGGTATTGTGCACCCATAGTATTCTGCCCATGGTATTATATGTAATAGAGCTTATAAAAGGCTGGAAGGAATTCATTGTAATGCAAGACCTGGAGGTGAGCGGTGAAGGCTCAGTTGGTCGGATTGGCTAGGGTTTTGGCCAATGTTAATGAGATCTTATTAGGATGGGTTTTTCCTCGGATTTGGGGTTTTCCTGGATAAACATTTTTGTTTATGTGTTTATGGTTGCTGATGGTTTTTTCTTATATTTATTCCTCTCGGTAATTATTTATGTTATGCAGTAAATTTCTTAACAACTGGTATCAGAGCCAGATATTGGCTTCAAAGGGATTCTTTGATGCCAGGGGTTTATAGTGCCTAATGAGATCAATGCAGCCTTTTTACAGATCTGGGTCTGAAAGTAATGGTGGAACAATCATACGCAGAAGAACGTCGAGGAGAATGTGCAGAAGATAGTGCCGTAACTACCAGGGATCACATTGCATTTGTGATATTTACCAGTTTGGAACATGCTGACGAATTGTTCGGGATTCACGCGACTTCAAAAATTGTTCATTTTTTGCACATGAGGCCACCGGTGCTGGAATCTATGAGGTTCTCATTGGGCTCATAGTTGAAGCGGTTTGATAGAAGTTTTTGATCAAATCAAATTGAGAGAGGATGGATCAGAATCGCAGCAGCACTAAACAAAAAAAAATAAAATTAATGAAGTCAAAATTATTGCATGTAAATGGGCATACTACTGTAAGACCTGGTAAGGCATGTGTACCCCTCGGTAATCACCAGTAAAGTCTGGGTTAGACCTAGTTGATAGGGGGGATGTCAGGTTAACAATACCCCTGGTAAAAACTCAGAGGGGGGTAAGAGCTAGAGTGAGCGAGATTGTCTCACATAGCAGGTTTGGCTGAAATTAGTCAAGGAACCACAAGTTAAGTTTAAGGGGGGAATTGTTAGGTAAAATTGACTCGGGATAGAGTCAAAGTTGACCAGGTTAAACAGTGATGGTTTTGGGGCACATGGTATTGTGCACCCATAGTATTCTGCCCGTGGTATTATATGTAATGGAGCTTATAAAAGGCTGAAAGGACTTCATTGTAATGCAAGACCTGGAGGTGAGCGGTGAAGGCTCAGTTGGTCGGATTGGCCAGGGTTTTGGCCATTGCTAATGAGATCTTATTAGGATGGGTTTTTCCCCGGATTTGGGGTTTTCTCGGATAAATATTTGTGTTTATGTGTTTATGGTTGTTGCTGGTTTTTTCTTATATTTATTGCTCTCAGTAATTATTTATGTTATGCAGTAAATTTCTTAACAATAGCACCGTCGCTTCCAAGTTTGTTACGAACTACCAGGTTGATAAGAGTAAAGTAGGCAACCCACGAGTTGTAGTGTTATTGCTACAATACTGGTGCTCACCACCTAGCAGTCAAAACTGCATAATTCCCAAAGGGAATTGGAAATTGGATTCTTGGTAATTGGTAGCAGAAACTACACAATTCCCAAGGAGAACAAGCAATCAGCTATTGGGTGCATGGCAATAGAAACTGTGCAATTCCTGGAGGGAACTAGCAGTGTGTTGCTAGGAGCTACTGGTGAGGAAAACTACACTGAGGTTGACAGGCTGGCATGTTGATAATATTTGCATAGTTTTTGAGTTGAGTGGAATGCTGTCTAGCAGAAGGCCTGCTCATGAAAACTGCACAGTTTCTTGGACGAGCAGCTGGTCAGCTGTCGGGAGGACTGACTGGGAAAACTACGGAATTTTCTGAGGGAGACAGTGATGGTAACTTGGTGTCTGTCTGGCCTATCTGTGCAATTTCCTTAGTCAGCAGAGTGGGCAAGGTTAGTAGCCTATGCGTAATTTTTGGGGGGAGTCAGTCCCAGGGTGGCTGTTGGGGCCAGCTGTTTGGGTGGTTAGCATGAAAACTGATTGGATTGCTTGCGATTAGCACAACTTGGAAATACTTGCTTGGTGCTTCTGCGTTGTTCTGGGTGATAGTCGATCAAGTCGATGGCGAGGTGATGGTCTAGCTTCAAGAGGAGATTCCGGTCATTAGAAATTCAACAAAATGACTAAGTGTGTGAATGATTGAGAGATGCATAGATGATCATGCAAACACACATTTACATGACTCAACGACCAAATGACTCAAAACATCCAGACACACATGTTGAACATGACTGATTGTCGGTGCAAGCGATAAGCATGACACTTGTGATTGATCATTGATCAACCGTGATGATGCTTATGCGATAGTGAATGTGATTCTGTTTGTGAGTGTGACAGATGCTCTCATAGCGAACACAACAAGTACACACGAAGCGAAGACTTTGAGCATAACCAGAACATGGTCACAAGCATGACTTAGACACCAAAATGTAGAAACTTGGGTGAAATGAATTAGAAAGGAAGACAAAAAGACTCCCAAGGGCTCATGGAGTGAACCTGAGGGTGTGCAGTCATCAAGCAAAACTCCCAAGGGAGGCTTCGAAATTAGGTGCAGGCCAAAATTTTGGAGGGTGGTTGTAGTCACTACAATACTTGGCGACACACTGGTAGAACTCCATCTTCTCTATTTTGGTTCATTGCTAGCACAAGGCCTTGGTATTTTGAGGATTATTGAATTGTTACTTCGGCTTCCCCACTTACCCCATGGACATACATGGTTCACCCTTTTCCAACTCAGTCAAATACAATCAAAATTTCAGCTAGATCTTAGTGTTTCGAATCTAGGAAGGGTAGTTTAGCTCGCGAGTTGAAGACTTTTAGAGTATAATTTTTCATCTCTGGTGTTGTTGCGCTTCCAGTAGGCCTGGATAGTACCCCAGTGGGGTTGTATGCTTCACCACTTTGGATAGGAGGCCTTTCTCTTCTTTTGCCTTTGTATGTTTCAAGAGGATTATGCATAGGACCTTATTTATTTTTGGCGTGGAAGAGGGATCCCAACTTATTGAGAGTAGAAGAGGTTGTTCCTTCAGAGAAGCATGTGATACCTCTGACATAGGCTTTCTTGTTTGGATTTTCCCCTTCTCTGTTTCTACTAGTTAGATGAGCTTGAACACACAGGGCATAAGGCTGAGTACAGGGATGGGGCTTCCTAGTGTGGACACAGGTTCATGGTTGGACCAAAACTTCCCTTGTAGACGGCTCATATTTTCCATCAAGACTTCATCGACCGAAGGCTATAACCAAGCACAGAGAAGACAGACACAAGACTGGACAAGTCTTGTAGTGTCACAAGTCTCTTCAAATTTTAGCCACATATTCTATTGAAAAGCAAGAACGTAGCAGTTGGTAGCACTTATTTCCAGAAACGAAAATAGTAATATACTAAGAAATCAAAACAAATGTATACAAAAATAGTAAGCAGAATCAAACAAAGTAAAAACAATGATAATAAGCAAAGAAAACAAGATGAAACCAACAAGCAGCAAGCAGACTATGTACATGGCACGGGCACAACCTAGGCTATTGAAGGTAATGCTTGAGATCTTGGCCATTGATAGGAAGGTTGTCAATGCTCTCGTCAAGTGATTGTAGATGATATGTGTGTGGGCCAAGCTTCTCTTGGACCAGTCTAAGTCCAACGGGCTCCACTGCCGGAACCTGGTGGCATTCGAAAGAACCTTTAAGTGAAGACAACTCCATTTCTTCAGGTACTGTGTGCAAAAAAGGCTCGAATGATGGCACAGGGTAGTTTTTTTTTATTTTGAGAATGGTTCAAGTTCCTAAAATCAATGCATAAGTGGATTTTCCTAGATTTCTTACGTGCATAATTTAATTAGAAACCCAAGTATGATAACGAAATTTGCAAGTAACCCAAACATCCAACAATTTAGTCAATTCTTTCTGTATAAGGAGTTCAAACGGAATATGTGTTTTACCTGACTTTTGTTGCCATGGAATCTTATGTTGGGTTATTCACATGTTGTATGTACTTAGGTCATCATCTACCCTCATGGACACATCCTGGTACTATTTGATCAGTCGATCAAAAGATGACCACTACTGCGGTGCGCAGTTTGTACCACGACTTACCATCTTCAAATCGTTATTGGTCCCCAAGTTGCTTTGTTCATTCGTAGTGGTGGGCTTGTGGGTTCTTCTGTTTCTTGGTCCTTGACCAAAGTTCTTCAAATCATAGAGCTTGTTCATACATCCCAACCCCTCAGGGACGGGGTTGCCTTTCTTTCCCTCAATTGCAGTTTTCAGATATTTCTCGTGCTTACCTTCATCAATTGTTATGTGCTTATCAATATCAAAACTATTCGTGGAGTGTAATATTAATTTGAGTGCAATCATGCTGAGGCTAAGGGTTCTTGGTAATCCCAACATGAGTGCTTCGTGCTCACTGATGTTGTTTCTACATTCGAACTTCAAGTAGCTTGAAATCATGCATTTTCTATTGTCTTTGGTGACTAGGTTATACCCGGTCCTTAAGCCATCATATGTCTTTGATTCATCAAAATACATGGAACACAACTTGTTTTTACATAGATTGTTTGACATGCTTGTACTGCTGCAGCTACTGCTACTGCTACTATTGGTACAATGAACTGTACATGTTTCATTACCATCGGTTGGGCAAGGAAGGAGTCCCAACTGTGTGTCTGATGAGGTTGGAGCTAGTTGTACAGGATAACACTCTAATGTTGTTTCTAGAAGACAGTTTCCAAACATGAGTTCTGCAAAGGCCAACGGTACGTTCTCACCATTAAGGGGAGTGACAATGTGTTTCATATATCTCTAAGATAACACCCAGATTGATGTTTGCAACTGCAACACAGTTAGAATCATGAAAATAGACAAAGACGAAACAAGTCAAAATCTTTTTGTGAAAATGTAGGCAGCCACTGATCTGCAAATAAAAGAAATGTACAGAAATTTGTTGATGGATCATTTGAAGAATTTATCTTCAAGTTCAAAGAATATCCAAATAAAGGGTATCTACCCCATGCCAGTCTTTTCTCAGTAGATGCTTTAACTAAACAATTCCGGAATGAACACTTTGGAGAAGACCTACCCCAAACATTGCCTAACATCGATCAGGCAATAAAGGAATTAAGGAAGACTGTAAAAGAAAATAGAAGGCTTTGTATAGAAAACCACAGAGACTTGGATATAAAGTTAATGAATGCTTGTGCAGTAGGAGCTTCTACATATAGACAACCTCATATATCTGGAAAGGAAGAAAATTGGACTTTCCACCCAAATCATATTTCTTCCCAAATCAACCAAAATGATGATTCAGATGGAGGAAAGGAAGAACATAGACCAAGCCTTGGATGCAATATCTTGAATCGAGATGTTATGTATTGTGTAAGAATGAAAGTAAGGATAGGAGAACATTTTGACTATTGGAAAATCCTTATGGATACTGGTTCTCGGTTAAATATAGTCAGCGACACAGTTGTTAGCATGCATCCTCGAAGGCCAACATCTTGCCCAAAGGTCACTACAGCCAGTGGTGATATCTATACAAAGCATGAGGCAAACATTGATGTGTTTCTCATAGAAGATACAGGAGTTCATCTAGTTTTCCCTATTGTTCCAGGAATGGATTGTGCTATGTATCTTGGCACTCCATTTTTTCAAAACTTCAGTAAAAATGGAGCTAAGCTAGACAGCACCAGCAATAGATATCGTTATTTTGTCAGCTTAGGAAATAAAAAGATATTTTTTCCGTTCATAAATTCAAATTCTCCAAATCAGCTAAAGAGGATAGAAAGGATGGAAAATTTGTTAGCAAAGATGGAGATAAAAAGGGAAATTTTGAAGACAGAAGAACATCTGGATAATGGAAAATATTCAAGAGAAATAGTAGACCTCACTGCTAAATTCAAAGAGTGTTGTTCAGATGATCCCAATGCCTTTTGGCATGTGCACAAACATGAAGTGGAACTTCCACTTAAGAAGGATTTCAGTGGTAAATTAAGAAGATCAAAAGCTGTTGCAATGAATGAAAAACAACTTAAATTATGTAAAGAAAAAACAACAATATTTGCGGAATAAACAAATATTTTCATTGAAATATGGATGCATCCAAACATTACATAAGAGCAATCCTTTTCCTCAGATTGACTACTGCAGCATTTAGTAGATATGAGTTAGCCGAAGCATAACAAATCTACAGGCTACCTGGCATGCAAGCAGACTGAGTCTAAAAGATCTATGACCCAACTATCAGATTTATCTACTGATCCAGCCACTTTAGGTTCACACCAACGTCAAGCACTGATGCGTAGGCTTCTCAAATCACCTATAGCCTCTGAATTCAGCTCGTGTTACAAGTAGATCAGACAGGATGTCTACAGATGAAGAGAAGGAGCGAAATTCGACTCGGACTTCTTGACTCTAAACTCTCCCCATCCCGAATGGGTCTTACTTCATAGACTTGGTTTATTTATAAGGCTGGAAGGGAACAAACATTCATCAATGGGTTTTGTACAGACCGATGACTCAAAAGATAAAGATAGATTCGGGCATGGGAGGACTGTCTCATGTTATCTCGTCCCTTCTCCTTTTACGGATAGCCAGTGGCATGTGGGGGCCGAATCTAGGACACTGAATGACATCTGAAAAACATAAAGAAGAGATACGTAGATCTCATTATTGTACCAAGATTACATTGTGGATACTCGGAGCAAGGGAATCCACGAAAGCTTGTCCAACACCATTGTCGGTTGGAAAGACTACAAAAGTACAAAGTACTCTATCTGTGGGTGAGAATAGTGTTGATAGTTAAATCTTTCAATCAGGAAATTATTGAAGTACTACACGCGAACTTCTTTCTCGGTTTCCCAAACTTGAAGATTATGTCGGTCAAGTGGCTCCAAGAAATTGAGATTAAGGAAAGGATTTGTACTGGGATCAATTTGTTCATGAAAGCTATCATAACTCGTACTGCTGGAGATGCTCCTTAATTTGTAGTGATTTGTCACGAACCAGTGTACATGGCCACATCTTTGCATACTTTGAAGGAAAGGGAGGTCTTCAATATCAGCTATATTTTCAACAGATTTGTATACTATTCCATTCATGTGAGCTCTGGGTTCACTAAAACTAGGAATCTTGAGCATGTGGAGAGAGTATGGCTTTATCACAAGTGCTGACAACTCGTAAATTTTCCACCATTCCGAGAACCAATCTGGAGTGGGGTCACTTTGTTCCAAGGCTTCTACCGTCATCCCTTCGAAATCAAAGTTGAACTGCATACAATAAAACAAATTAGAAGCATAATTCTGTAAATTCATACCTTCAAAAAATGCATCTCTCTGTCGATCTGCATCATAATCTTCTCTGTGAAAGTGGTTGCCAAATCTTCTTAAGGTAATATGGCAACTTTGAATGCAATCCTCATCACCATCTCTTTTTTGTAAGACATACATTATACTACCTATATGCTCTAGGTAGTCTAATGCTTCTATGGCTTCATTATTCATCTGGTCTTGCATTGTCTTTGTCCATAAATAAGGAATCCAAATTCCGTGCCTGATTTCCTTGACAGGATACCAGGATTCATCATGAACCAACAATGGAGTTTCCAATTCATATCTTATCCATCCCGTAGGAGTTTCAATTTCAACATGATCTTCATTCCTTCTGATGAAATTGCAATTTAAAGATAAGACTGAGTGTGCTGACAAAAATTCTCGGCTGAGGATATCAACAAAACTGTTTTTATCCCCAGATATAAATTCTATGTCAAAAGTGTATTGGCTTAATTGCATGACCCATTGGACCATGGCCGCATCTTCAAAATCACAATTTTGAATAGCATATTTCAAAGCTTAGCAATCTGTTCTAACTGTGAACTTTGTATATATTACAAAGTCTTTAAATTTTTCTATTCCCAAACAAACTGCTCTCAATTTCTTTTTCATACTGGACCAATTTAGCTGATTTTTGGCCCACAACCCTGATGCATATTGACAGATTTCTATTTCTTTTTTGCTACTGGGATTCTGTTGGCATAGGACCGCTCCCCAACCTTCATAACTAGCATCCGTCATTATTATTTTCTCCCAATCTTCTCTGATAGGGGAAAGAGGCTGAATATTTCTCACCTTTTCTTTTATTTTTTTGACTGCTTGAGTACAGTCATCAGTCCAAGGAATTGGATTCTTTTGAAGCTGTTTGTTTGAAAGCTTTCTTTCCTGTGCACAATGCTTCAAAAACTTGGAAATATAGTTCAAACTTCCCAAAAACTTTTGCAACTGTGTTTTATCTTTTATTTCATCTAGAAAATGGTCTACAAAATTTAGGCTCCTTTAGATGACGCTATATGACCCATACTGTATGTTGTATCCCAAAAAATCAATTATTGGCCTAAAAAATTTCATTTTTTGTTTTGAAAACACAATACCCATTTCCTTTACTCTATGCAAGAATATTTTCAAGTGTTTGATGTGGTCCTGGATATTATCAGAATGAATTAATAAATCATCAATATATTTTTTCAGATCCCTTAAAAAGTTTCATCCATTATCCTCTAGAATGTCGAAGGAGCATTGATTAATCTAAAGGGCATTATGTTCCATTCATAGTGTCCTTGAGGCACAGAGAATGCAGTCTTCCACTTGTCTTCTTCTTTGATCCCGACTTGCTAAAATCCAGATTTTAAATCAAATTTAGAAAAGATCTTTGATTTGGATATCTGAGAAATAATGGAAGATGGCTTCGGTAGAGGATATGCATCATAGTCAAGAATAGCATTCAGAGGTTTATAGTTTACGACTAATCTTGGCTTACCTCTGGATATTTCTGAATATTTATTGACATAAAAGGCAAAGCATGCAATAGGATTCTTGCTTTTCCTGATGAGTCCTTTCTTTAGCAAATCTCGGATTTCTTCTTTACATAATTTAAGTTGTTCTTCATTCATTGCGAAATCTTTTGATCTTCTTAATTTACCACTGAAATCCTTCTTAAGTGGAAGTTCCACTTCCTGTTTGTGCACATGCCAAAATGCATTGGGATCATCTGAACAACACTCTTTGAATTTAGCAGTGAGGTCTGCTATTTCTCTTGAATATTTTTCATTATCCAGATGTTCTTCTGTCTTCAAAATTTCCCTTTTTATCTCCATCTTTGCTAACAAATTTTCCATCCTTTCTATCCTCTTTAGCCGATTTGGAGAATTTGAATTTATGAACGGAAAAAATATCTCTTTATTTCCTAAGCTGAAAAAATAACCGTATCTGTTGCTGGCACTGTCTAGCTTAGCTCCATGTTTACTGAAGTTTTGAAAAAATGGAGTGCCAAGATACATAGCACAATCCATTCCTGGAACAATAGGGAAAACCAGATGAACTCCTGTATCTTCTGTGAGAAACACATCAATGTTTGCCTCATGATTTGTATAGATATCACCACTAGCTATAGTGACCTTTGGGCAAGATGTTGGCCTTCGAAGATGCATGCTAACAACTGTGTCACTGACTATATTTAACCGAGAACTAGTATCCATAAGGATTTTCCAATATTCAAAATGTTCTCCTATCCTTACTTTCATTCTTACACAATACATAACATCTCGATTCAAGATATTGCATCCAAGGCATGGTCTATGTTCTTCCTTTTCTCCATCTGAATCATCATTTTGGTTGATTTGGGAAGAAATAGGATTTGGGTGGAAAGTCCAATTTTCTTCCTTTCTAGATATAGGAGGTTGTCTATATGTAGAAGCTTCTACTGCACAAGCATTCATTAACTTTATATCCAAGTCTCTGTGGTTTTCTATACCAAGCCTTCTATTTTCTTTTACAGTATTCCTTAATTCCTTTATTGCCTGATGGATGCTAGGCAATGTTTGGGGTAGGTCTTCTCCAAAGTGTTCATTCCGGAATTGTTTAGTTAAAGTATCTACTGAGAAAAGACTGGGAGGGGGTACTTACCCTTTATTTGGATATTTCTTTGAACTTGAAGATAAATTCTTCAAATGATCCATGAACAAATTCCTGTACATTTCTTTTATTTGTAGATCAGTGGCTGCCTGCATTTGCACAAAAGGATTTTGACTTGTTCATCGTTGTCTGTTTTCATCATTCTAACTGTGTTGTAGTTGCAAACATCTGGATCACTGCAATCACATTCTTTGCACTCTGTACAATGAGGATCTCTGCAAGCTTCATCATCAGAAGACTCATCAGAATATACATAATTCAATTCATCATCAGAATCTGTGTCAGAAGATAAAAGTTCATCACAGCTACTCGGAAGATCAAAGAAATTTATTTTTACTTTTTTATTTCTGTATTGCATTTTCTTCTTTGATTTATCCTTTTTCTTTTGAGGACAATTTGGAGCTGTATGGCCTTCTTTGTTGCAATTGTAACATATAATCTCTTTTCCTTTAGAAAACATTTTTGTATGTTTATATGGTTTTTTCCTGTAATGTTTTCTTTCTTTTGTTTGGGAAGGCTGGGAATTCTTTCGGGAAAATGTATGCTTTTTTCTCCTTTTCTGCCCCTCTGAATTTCCTGCCCTTCCAAGGTGCCATTGTTTGCTAAGCTGTTGATAACCATGAGGTTTCTTTGGATTTGTAGCAGCTCCGGCAATCTTCATTTGGGTGCATAGTTCTACAATGATAACTTTGATGACTTGTCTGATAATACCAAATTTGTAGTCTTCAATTTTCCCAGGAAGTTTATTGACAATAGCAGAGGATACCCAGTGAGGGAGAGAGGCTACAAAGATCTCTTTCCACTTCGGCTCAAGAACAAGATCAAGAGACAAAGTATGTAGACAGTGAAGAAACTCATTGAAATATTCATCAAAATGCTGCATGTTATGCAACTTCATGGCCAACAGGGTGATGGTGGTGATATCGTCTGTAATCTAGGGAAACTAATGAAATTTACAGTAATCCCATACAAGAGTTGCCCTATCATATTACTGACAGGCAAATGGGTCACTGGATTCATATAGGTTGTACCATCTTCGTTAAGTATGACTGATTGTTCCCAATATGGGAGGAGATTTGGATCTTTGCAGGTTTCTGCTTTTAGCCAGGAATCCAAATTTCCTTCAAAACCACCAATTATTCTTCTAATTGCATTTACAGGGCCAATGTCATCTGCCAAATAGGTCCTGTAACAAACAAGCATGGAATGCAAGACAGACAAGATTTCGGCCTCAGTACAATTATCAATATTCCACGAATAGGTGGAACTTGCAGACCAATCTTTGTGGTATTCTGACTTCATGAGATCTCTGCGGTCTGGTGTAGGATTCCATGTGGTATCCCATCGGGACCTAGAGGAAGTAGCATTGACTTGATGCTCATGTCTCTCTTTAGATTGTCGGATACCAAATTGTTCTTTATCTTCAACAAAAAAATTATTGATACAGCTCTCTAGATCTTCCAAATCTCGAAGGAAGTCAATTTTATGCAAGCCTGTATCAATATCATCTTCACTTTCATGTTTGGATGAATCTCCAAATAGAAAAATTCCTTTAGAAATTTCTTCAGGCTCTTTTGTTTTCACAGAGGTAGGAATAGGGCCAAAAAAACTAGGGTTTGCAAAGAGTGAATATGGATGTGTAGAATTCCGAGGTGGAAAGTTGATAGAACTGGGGGCTTTGATGAGACTTTCCACTGTAGGAGTAATATGATATGGAACAAAAGTTTTAGGATTTGAAAATAAAGTGGTAGATTTATAAGCTTCTGCACTAGGCTTCTTTTTCAACGAATCTACACCTTTTGAGACTTCTAGAACCTATCTCTTTACAATGTCAAGACTTGTTTTGACTCTATTAATCTCTTGTCCATGGGCAACTGCAGCCTCATGGATCTTTTTCTCTGTTTGCAAAGACAAATTATCCAGACTCTGCGCAATAGTATGGTTATTTTCAGAAAGAGTGTTAATACTATCATTCAGGCAAACAGTATTATAATCTCGTTTCAGCATAATCCTACCAAGCATCAATTTCATTTCAGAACATGTAGTATCCACAGTATCAAATCTAATCTTGACAAATTTCTCGAGACTAGATAAAGCTAGATTTGTCCAATTTGTAGCGGCTATGGAATCTTTAGCTGCTAAAGCATGATCATCAGGATGAGATGGAATTAATTTGTACAATTTCCCATCCTGACTTCTAACTACAAAATTTTTCCAAGGTGGGAATTCAGTCTCTGTTTCAAAAGCAGATCCATCAAGGAGTTCCCTCTTATGCTTATTCGGAGTCCCAGCTCTCATCGTATTTACATGTAGCTGAGAACACACACTTCTCATTAGTTCCTCTCCTTTCTGTCTTACAGTAATTAGAGTTCTTGGAATATTTGGCTTGGATAGCATACTCTGAATCTTGGAATGAAAGACTGGTGCTCTCAATGGAGGAGGGATCACTACCGGATTCTCTTTCATCATGTCTTCTACAAATTTTTCACTATCCTTGACCCTTTTCTATTTTGCTTGATTTTTAAATTGCTTCATCAAGGATTGTTCTATTTGATTAGCAGAGGGATAGTACCATTCATAAAATGAAATCCATTGATTTTCTGCTTTCATCCATTCCTTCCATTTATCGCTGTTTTGTTGGCTAAACTGTGCTCTGTCCTTCTTATCTAGAAGGAAAACTTCTTGCATATACAAATGTTCTTTCTCATGTGTATAAATATCCCAAGTGAACATTTTATTTTTCCAACTGTCTTTTGGATCATATGGGCCAATTCCTTTGAAGATTTTAAGGAAGGCAATTATCTCAGAATCAGATGGGATTTCTACAGATTTTGGGATTTTATCTATAGGATTTCTTCTATATGAAGGAATAGGTGAAGTCTCAACATATCCTAGACCAAAATGTCAATAACCAAAGACTGTATGGACAAGCAATTCTTCTTGTGGATTAACAAAAGAAACATGTTTATATCTTTCAGCAGATGGCTCAGACTCAGAGGGTGGAGTGAACTTGATCATGTTGACTCTATGGGAGCTTGAAGATTCACCATGGGGAGTTGGAGGATTTGATGAAAATTGAAAAAATGTTTTTGTACAATGGGGGTGATTACAAACTGAGCTGAAAACTGGATTAGGATTTATAGAGGGCTGAGTAAATAATTTCTTGAGTGATTCATAAACCAAAGGATCAATTACTATTTGCTGCAGAGGATTTGACTGTATCGGATGCAATTGTCCTGTCACTGAAGTAGGAATTGTGGGGACAGAGGGTCCACCATGCTCAGCTGTGTGATCTTTGGGAAATCGAGTGATAACCTGATCATCAATTTCTGTGATTATGGATTGAGCGGCAACAATAGGTTTTCGAATTGGTTTTGCCCAGTTGGTTATCGAGTCATCAGGGGGACAAAGATCATTTCTGGAGATGGGAACTGGTGCAATTGGGTTACATGAAGAATCATACTGAATTAATGTTACTATACCATTGGGAGGAGAAAGCAACACAACAGGAATTGTGGTATTGTAGAACCGAACACAAGTAATAAAGAAAATAGTCATATTTTTGGATTTTTCTCTTAAATGTTCATACCATTTTGTCTATACACCTAGGGTTAAACATTCCAGGATATGGGGGTCAGATAATGAAATAGAAAAATCAGGATACACATCATATTGTACAGGACCATCAGATAGACTGGTTTCTATGCCTCCAATGAGGGCTTTGGAAAATACTATCCATTGATTATCAAGCAGGGCTGAGAAAACATAAGCTCTTTGGCCTTTTCTATGTAGAGCAGTAAGACCGATTCTTACCATCCCCAGATGGACACACTGGTAACCACTTTTCAGGGCTACTTTAATGTGACGCTCTTCTAAGAGTGGGACAGTCATCATTATATTGAGGTTTAAATCCGTTTGAACTGCTTTCTCACAGATTTTTATTTGACTCAGGGCATTAAAATGAAAAGGAGAGAGTCCTTTATAGACTTCTGTAGGGGATACTGGGGGTAATTTCCAATTCACTGTTGGGTTTAATTCTTCTTGTTCAATAGAAGCATAATTTCTAGAAGTTGACTGAGAACGACATAAACCTTCTAAACCTGATCTTAAGTCTTCTTCTATTTGAACATCTTTAAAATATTTTGAACCAAACATACCCTTTGAGCTAGAATGAGAAGTATTACTTGAAGCATCCATTTTAAAAAAAGATGGAATAAGATGGATAATACCCGGATGTGATCTTGCACAATGAGATCAAGAAGTATTGCGGCTTTTTGCTGAAGGAGAGATTGTGGCTTCCTCGACTCGAATTCTATGCCAAACGTCTGCAACACCCTTCAAACGCCATCCTCGGAAAACACAGGCTACAAACGCTATTCACGGCCTCAACAAAGTCGCGATCCACTCAAACAATAACTCACAGACAGCATCCACTCATACAATAACTTGGCTCTGATACCATTTTATACAGGATCTCACAACACAGAAGATCTCATAACACAGATATCACAAACAACAAGATTTGTGGAATAAACAGATATTTTCATTAAAATATGGATGCATGCAAACATTACATAAGAGCAATTCTTTTCCTCAGATTGACTGCTGCAACATTTCATAGATATGAGTTAGCCGAAGCATAACAAATCTACAGGCTACCTGGCATGCAAGCAGATTGATTCTAAAAGATCTATGACCCGACTATCAAATTTATGTACTGATTTGGCCACTTTAGGATCACACCAGCATCAAGCACTAATGCACAGGCTTCTCAAATCACCTATAGCCTCTGAATTTAGCTCGTGTTGCAAGCAGATCAAACAGGATGTTCGCAGATGCAGAGTAGGAGCTGAATTCGACTCAGAATTCTTAGCTCTAAGCTCTCCCAATCCTGAATGGGTCTTACTTCACAGCCTTGGTTTATTTATAAGGCTCGAAGGGAACAAACATTCGTCCATGGGTTATGTACAGACTGATGACTCAAAAGATAAAGATAGATTCGGGCATGAGAGGACTGTCCCATGTTATCTCATCCCTTCTCCTTTTACGGATAGCCAGTGGCATGTGGGGACCGAATCTAGGACACTGAATGACATCTGAAAAACATAAAGAAGAGATACGCAGATCTCATTATTGTACCAAGATTACATTATGGATACTCAGAGCAAGGGAATCCATGAAAGCTTGTCCAACACCATCGTCGGTTGAAAAGACTATAAAAGTACAAAGTACTCTATCTGTGGGTGAGAATAGTGTTGATAGTTAAATCTTTCAATCAGGAAATTATTGAAGTACTGCACGCGAACTTCTTTCTCGGTTTCCCAAACTTGAAGATTATGTCGGTCAAGTGGCTCCAAGAAACTGAGATTAAGGAAAGGATTTGTATTGGGATCAGTTTGTTCATGAAATCTATCATAACTCGTACTACTGGAGTGCTCCTTACTTTGTAGTGATTTTTCACGACCCAACGTACATGGCCACATCTTCGCATGCTTTGAAGGAAAGGGAGGTCTTCAATATCAGCTATATTTTCCATAGATTTGTATACTATTCCATTCATGTGAGCTCTGGGTTCACTGAAACCCAGAACCTTGAGCATGTGGAGAGAATATGGCTTTATCACAAGTGCTGACAACCCATAAATTTTCCACCATTCCAAGAACCAATCTGGAGTGGGGTCACTTTGTTCCAAGGCTTCTACCATCATCCCTACAAAATCAAAGTTGAAATGCATACAATAAAACAAATTAGAAGCATAATTCTGTAAATTCATACCTTCAAAAAATGCATCTCTCTGTTGATCTACATCATAATCTTCTCTGTGAAAGTGGTTGCCAAATCTTATGAAGGCAATATGGCAACTTTGAATGCAATCCTCATCATCATCTCTTTTTTGTAAGACATACATTATACTACCTATATGCTCTAGGTAGTCTAATGCTTCTATGGCTTCATTATTCATCTGGTCTTGCATTGTCTCTATCCATAAATAAGGAATCCCATTTATGTGCCTGATTTCCTTGATAGGATACCAGGATTCATCATGAACCAATAATGGTGTTTCCAATTCATATCTTATCCATCTTGTAGGAGTTTCAATTTCAACATGATCTTCATTCCTTCTGATGAAATTTCAATTTAAAGATAAGACTGAGTGTGCTGACAAAAATTCTCGGCTGAGCATATCAACAAAACTGTTTTTATCCCCAGATATAAATTCTATGTCAAAAGTGTATTGGCTTAATTGCATGACCCATCGGACCATGGCCACATCTTCAAAATCACACTTTTGAATAGCATATTTCAAAGCTTGGCAATCTGTTCTAACTGTGAACTTTGTATATATTACAAAGTCTTTAAATTTTTCTATTCCCAAACAAACTGCTCTTAATTCCTTTTTCATACTGGACCAATTTAGCTGATTTTTGGCCCACAAACCTGATGCATATTGACAGATTTCTATTTCTTTATTGCTACTGGGATTCCGTTGGCATAGGACTGCTCCCCAGCCTTCATAACTAGCATCCGTCATTATTATTTTCTCCCAATCTTCTCTGATAGGAGAAAGAGGCTGAATATTTCTCACCTTTTCTTTTATTCTTTTGACTGCTTGAGTAAAGTCTTCAGTCCAAGGAATTGGATTCTTTTGAAGCCGTTTGTTTAAAAGATTTCTTTCCTGTGCACAATGCTTCAAAAACTTGGAAATATAGTTTAAACTTCCCAAAAACTTTTGCAACTGTGTTTTATCTTTGATTTCATCTGGAAAGTGGTCTACAAACTTTAGGCTCCTTTGGATGATGCTATATGACCCATACTGTATGTTGTATCCCAAAAAATCAATTATTGGCCTAAACAATTTCATTTTTGGTTCTGATAACACAATACCCATTTCCTTTACTCTATGCAAGAATATTTTCAAGTGTTTGATGTGGTCCTGGATATTATCAGAATGAATTAATAAATCATCAATATATTTTTTCATAAACTCCTCCATCCCTTCAAAAGTTTCATCCATTATCCTCTGGAATGCCGAAGGAGCATTGATTAATCCAAAGAGCATTATGTTCCATTCATAGTGTCCTTGAGGCACAGAGAATGCAGTCTTCCACTTGTCCTCTTCTTTGATCCCGACTTGCCAAAATCCAAATTTTAAATCAAATTAGAAAAGATCTTTGATTTGGATATCTGAGCAAGAATGGAAGATGGCTTTGGTGGAGGATATGCATCATAATCAAGAATAACATTCAGTGGTTTATAGTTTACGACTAATCTTGGCTTACCTCTGGCTATTTCTGCATGTTTATTGACATAAAAGGCAAAGCATGCAATAGGACTCTTACTTTTCCTGATGAGTCCTTTCTTTAGCAAATCTCGGATTTCTTCTTTACATAATTTAAGTTGTTCTTCATTCATTGCGAAAGCTTTTGATATTCTTAATTTACCACTGAAATCCTTCTTAAGTGGAAGTTCCACTTCATGTTTGTGCACATGCCAAAAGGCACTGGGATCATTTGAACAACACTCTTTGAATTTAGCAGTGAGGTCTGCTATTTCTCTTGAATATTTTCCATTATCTAGATGTTCTTTTGTCTTCAAAATTTCCCTTTTTATCTCCATTTTTGCTAACAAGTTTTCCATCCTTTCTATCCTCTTTAGCTGATTTGGAGAATTTGAATTTATGAACGGAAAAAATATCTCTTTATTTCCTAAGCTGACAAAATAACCGTATTTGTTGTTGGCGTTGTCTAGCTTAGCTCCATGTTTACTGAAGTTTTGAAAAAATGGAGTGCCAAGATACATAGAACAATCCATTCCTGGAACAATAAGGCAAACCAGATGAACTCCTGTATCTTCTGTGAGAAACACATCAATGTTTGCCTCATGCTTTGTATAGATATCACCACTGGCTGTAGTGACCTTTGGGCAAGATGTTGGCCTTCGAAGATGCATGCTAACAACTGTGTCACTGACTATATTTAACCGAGAACCAGTATCCATAAGGATTTTCCAATATTCAAAATGTTCTCCTATCCTTACTTTCATTCTTACACAATACATAACATCTCGATTCAAGATATTGCATGCAAGGCTTGGTCTATGTTCTTCCTTTTCTCCATCTGAATCATCATTTTGGTTGATTTGGGAAGAAATAGGATTTGGGTGGAAAGTCAAATTTTCTTGCTTTCCAGATATAGGAGGTTGTCTATATGTAGAAGCTCCTACTGCGCAAGCATTCATTAACTTTATATCCAAGTCTCTATGGTTTTCTATACAAAGCCTTCTATTTTCTTTTACAATCTTCCTTAATTCCTTTATTGCCTGATGGATGCTAGGAAATGTTTGGGGTAGGTCTTCTCCAAAGTGTTCATTCTGTAATTGTTTAGTTAAAGCATCTACTGAGGAAAGACTGGCAGCGGGTACATACCCTTTATTTGGATATTTCTTTGAACTTGAAGATAAATTCTTCAAATGATCCATCAACAAATTTTTGTACATTTCTTTTATTTGCAAATCAGTGGCTGCCTGCATTTGCACAAAAATATTTTGACTTGTTTCATCGTTGTCTGTTTTCATCATTCTAACTGTGTTTCAGTTGAAAACATCTGGATCACTGCAATCACATTCTCTACATTCTATACAATGAGGATCTCTGCAAGGTTCCTCATTAGAAGACTCATCAGAATATACATAATTCAATTCATCATCAGAATCTGTGTCAGAAGGTAAAAGTTCATCACAACCACTCGGAAGATCAAAGAAATTTATTTTTCCTTTTTTATTTCTGGATTGCATTTCTTCTTTGATTTATCCTTTTTCTTTTGAGGACAATTTGGAGCTGTATGACCTTCTTTGTTGCAATTGTAACATATAATCTCTTTTCCTTTCATATGTTTATATGGTTTATATATAAACATATAAACTATATAAACATATAAAAGGAAGAGAGATTATATGTTACAATTGCAACAAAGAAGGCCATACAACTCCAAATTTTCCCAAAAAGAAAAAGGATAAATCAAAGAAGAAAATGCAATAAAGAAATAAAAAAGCAAAAATAAATTTCTTTGATCTTCCGAGTAGATGTGATGAACTTTTATCTTTTGACACAGACTCTGATGATGAATTGAATTATGTATATTCTGATGAGTCTTCTGATGAGGAACCTTGCAGAGATCCTCATTGTATAGAATGCAGAGAATGTGATTGTAGTGATCCAGATGTTTGCAACTGCAACACATTTAGAATGATGAAAACAGACTATGATGAAACAAGTCAAAATCTTTTTGTGCAAATGTAGGCAGCCACTGATATGCAAATAAAAGAAATGTACAGAAATTTGTTGATGGATCATTTGAAGAATTTATCTTCAAGTTCAAAGAAATATCCAAATAAAGGGTATGTACCCCCTGCCAATCTTTTCTCAGTAGATGCTTTAACTAAACAATTCCGGAATGAACACTTTGGAGAAGACCTACCCCAAACATTGCCTGGCATCCATCAGGCAATAAAAGAATTAAGGAAGACTATAAAAGAAAATAGAAGGCTTTGTATAGAAAACCACAGAGACTTGGATATAAAGTTAATGAATGCTTGTATAGTAGGAGCTTCTACACATAGACAACCTCCTATATCTGGAAAGGAAGAAAATTTGACTTTCCACCCAAATCCTATTTCTTCCCAAATCAACCAAAATGATGATTTAGATGGAGAAAAGGAAGAACATAGACCAAGCCTTGCATGCAATATCTTGAATCGAGATGTTATGTATTGTGTAAGAATGAAAGTAAGGATAGGAGAACATTTTGAATATTGGAAAATCCTTATGGATACTGGTTCTCGGTTAAATATAGTCAGTGACATAGTTGTTAGCATGGATCATCGAAGGCCAACATCTTGCCCAAAGGTCACTACAGCCAGTGGTGATATCTATACAAAGCATGAGGCAAACATTGATGTGTTTCTCACAGAGGATACAGGAGTTCATCTGGTTTGCCCTATTGTTCCAGGAATGGATTGTGCTATGTATCTTGGCACTCCATTTTTTCAAAACTTCAGTAAACATGGAGCTAAGCTAGACAGCGCCAGCAACAGATACAATTATTTTGTCAGCTTAGGAAATAAAGAGATATTTTTTTTGTTCATAAATTCAAATTCTCCAAATCAACTAAAGAGGATAGAAAGGATGGAAAATTTGTTAGCAAAGATGGAGATAAAAAGGGAAATTTTGAAGACAGAAGAACATCTGGATAATGGAAAATATTCAAGAGAAATAGTAGACCTCACTGCTAAATTCAAAGAGTGTTGTTCAGATGATCCCAATGCCTTTTGGCATGTGCGCAAATATGAAGTGGAACTTCCACTTAAGAAGGATTTCAGTGGTAAATTAAGAAGATCGAAAGCTGTCACAATGAATGAAGAATAACTTAAATTATGTACAGAAGAAATCCGAGATTTTCTAAAGAAAGGACTCATCAGGAAAAGCAAGAGTCCTATTGCATGCTTTTCCTTTTATGTCAATAAACATGCAAAAATATCCAGAGGTAAGCCAAGATTAGTCGTAAACTATAAACCTCTGAATGCTATTCTTGATTATGATGCATATCCTCTACCGAAGCCATCTTCCATTCTTGCTCAGATATCCAAATCAAAGATATTTTCTAAATTTGATTTAAAATCTAGATTTTGGCAAGTCAGGATCAAAGAAGAAGACAAGTGGAAGACTGCATTCTCTGTGCCTCAAGAACACTATGAATGGAGCATAATGCCCTTTGGATTAATCAATGCTCCTTCGGCATTCCAGAGGATAATGGGCGAAACTTTTGAAGGGATGGAGGAGTTTCTGAAAAAATATATTGATGATTTATTAATTCATTCTGATAATATCTAGGACCACATCAAACACTTGAAAATATTCTTGCATAGAGTAAAGGAAATGGGTATTGTGTTATTAGAACCAAAAATGAAATTGTTTAGGCCAATAATTGATTTGTTGGGATACAACATACAGTATGGGTCATATAGCGTCATCCAAAGGAGCCTAAACTTTGTAGACCACTTTCCAGATGAAATCAAAGATAAAACACAGTTGCAAAGGTTTTTGGGAAGTTTGAACTATATTTCCAAGCTTTTGAAACATTGTGCACAGGAAAGAAAGCTTTTAAACAAACAGCTTCAAAAGAATCCAATTCCTTGGACTGATGACTGTACTCAAGCAGTCAAAAGAATAAAAGAAAAGGTGAGAAATATTCAGCCTCTTTCTCCTATCAGAGAAGATTGGGAGAAAATAATAATGGCAGATGCTAGTTATGAAGGCTCGGGAGCAATCCTATGCCAACGGAATCCCAGTAGCAAAAATGATATAGAAATCTGTTAATATGCATTAGGTTTGTGGGCTAAAAATCAACGAATGGTCCAGTATGAAAAATAAATTAAGAGCAGTTTGTTTGGGAATAGAAAATTTTAAAGACTTTGTAATATATACAAAGTTCACAGTTAGAACAGATTGCCAAGCTTTGAAATATTCTATTCAAAAGTGTGATTTTGAAGATGTGGCCATGGTACGATGGGTCATGCAATTAAGCCAATACACTTTTGACATAGAATTTATATCTGGGGATAAAAACAGTTTTGCTGATATGCTCAGCCGAGAATTTTTGTCAGCACACTCAGTCTTATCTTTAAATTGAAATTTCATCAGAAGGAATGAAGATCATGTTGAAATTGAAACTCCTACAGGATGGATAAGATATGGATTGGAAACTCCATTGTTGGTTCATGATGAATCCTGGTATCCTATCAAGGAAATCAGGCACAGAATTGGGATTCCTTATTTATGGACAGAGACAATGCAAGAACAGATGAATAATGAAGCCATAGAAGCATTAGACTACCTAGAGCATATAGGTAGTATAATATATGTCTTACAAAAAAGAGATGATGATGAGGATTTCATTCAAAGTTGCCATATTACCTTCATAAGATTTGGCAACCACTTTCACAGAGAAGATTATGATGCAGATCGACAGAGAGATGCATTTTTTGAAGGTATGAATTTACAGAATTATGCTTCTAATTTGTTTTATTGTATGCAGTTCAACTTTGATTTCAAAGGGATGACAGTAGAATCCTTGGAACAAAGTGACCCCACTCCAGATTGGTTCTTGGAATGGTGGAAAATTTACGGGTTGTCAGCACTTGTGATAAAGCCATACTCTCTCCACATGCTCAAGATTCTGGGTTTCAGTGAACCCAGAGCTCACATGAATGGAATAGTATACAAATCTGTTGAAAATATAGCTGATATTGAAGACCTCCCTTTCCTTCAAAGCATGCAGAGATGTGGCCATGTATGCTGGTTCGTGACAAATCACTACAAAGTAAAGAGCATCTCCAGCAGTGTTATACGAGAATAGTGTCCACACGGATGCTGCTATTCCCACTAAGATGGGTGGCTATCTTAGAAACAAACAATCAAAGTCTACTATTGATTCCTTTTATGAAGATAGATGAGAAGAGAACCAAGAGGACCAACCTGAGTCTTGCGCTCGATTCCCTCTCCTTATTGATAGAGTTTTGTTGTTCTCTCTTTGTCTGCTCAGCTTCAAAAGGACCTGTAGAATCATAGCAACATACTACTATGCAAGAAACAAGGATCTAAATTCATAAATAATGCAGGATCAAATGTACATTTACCATATACAAGCATATATAAACAAGTACTCCAGAATATGGAAGGAAACAAGAGTAGCTTTATTTAGATAAAAGTAGCAAGAGGATTACAACCATGAGCAGCTCTAACCCAGCATCATCCTCCAGCTAAGAAGCCCTTCTTTCACCTCAAGCAAAGCAAAATCACTCAACACTGTGAATGTACACCAGAATACCAACAACACTTCTTCTCTATAAAATACAAAATTCCAGCCTCTATATCTCTGTGATGAGGGATCCATATATAGATGATTACAGAGAGGTGAGTCATCTTTTGGGATCTTGATTAGTGTCTTCTCTCTGATAGTTCCTGCTTCCACTTGAGAATGAAGATCTCTTACTCATCCCTGGTCGAAAATGGAGTGACAAGTGTCAGAGGGGAAGCTTTTGGA
>APFE031118347.1:0-20334 GCA_000404065.3 Pinus taeda | reverse complement strand
GTTGCTGGTTGGAAATGACAAAGAAATTATTAAGGATTTGAAGACCCAATTGTCCTCCAAATTCGACATGAAAGATCTTGGTGCTGCAAACTATATTTTGGGCATGGAAATTAAAAGAGATTAGGCAAAGAGGAAGCTTTGGTTAAACCAGAAGAATTATGTCAAAACAATACTGCAGAGGTTTAATATGTAGGATAGTAAACTGGTGAAGGTTCCTATTCCTATAGGTGTAAAGTTATTTGCTGAATAGTGTCCCAAGGCATAAGAAGAGGAAGAGGACATGCCCTATGTTCCATATGCAAGTGCAGTCGGTAGCTTGATGTATGCGATGGTCTATACTAGACCAAATATTGCACATGCAGTGGGAGTATTGAGCAGGTTTATGTCAAAACCAGGGAAGGAGTACTGGACAACAGTGAAGAGGGTTTTAGGTATTTGTGTGGCACTAGTGATTATGGTTTCTGCTACCAAGGAAGACGAAGATTGGACAAAGTGTTGGATATTCATGGCTTTGTTGATGTAGAATGGGCTAAAGATCTGGATCAGAGAAGATCTACAAGTGGGTATATGTTTAACCTATTTGGAGTTGCAGTCAGTTGGATAAGTAAGAAACAATCTATAGTGGCACTATCAACTACAGAGGCAGAATACATGGCAGCCACTCATGCAAGCAAGGAAGCAGTTTGGTTGCAGAGATTGTGTTCAAGTATGGGGTTAGTACAAGGAGCTATAAGGATAGACTGTGATAGCCAAAGTGAAATTTTCTTGGCAAAGAACCCTGCTTATCATTCCAAGACAAAGCACATTGATGTTTAGTATCACTTTGTGAGGGATATGATAAAAGACAAAAAGGTGTTGCTGGTAAAGGTGGACACATTGAAGAATACTACAGATTCATTGACAAAATCTATGAGCTCTGAGAAGTTCTCTTGGTGTAGAGAAAAAATGGTCGTTGTAGGGTTGGGTAAATGACTAAGCTCTCCTGTGCCCCCCTTTGGAAAGAAAACAACAAGTCAGAGTATGTTGGGTTGTGTTATATTCTTTCCACAACTAGCTCCCCTAGTTAATTGGGGAGTTAGAGGGGGAGTGGATCCCCCCCTTCGTTGTGCCAATTGTGCAGCGGGGCGGTCACAGGGGGTTTGACGGGGGCGGTTAGCCCCCCTGTACAGGGTATAGGGAAGCACCCTGGGGAAAATGTTTTTTGGACACTATATTAGGTGGGCAGAGCTACCTATGGTTTTGTGCATGGTTTTCACACATGGTTTTTGGTTTTCAATCCATGGTATTGGATGCTTTAGCATGTATATATATGTATTGTAACATTGAAACGAACATAATGAAAAATAAATCCGGTAGTCTCAGTTTTGGGATCCAGGGGAAAATCTCTGTGTATATTTGTTTTACGTGTTATGCTATCGCTATTGTTTATTTCTGTGTTTTAGAATTCATATGCAAGTAATTTCTGTATTGGGTTAAAACCTATAGGAATGGGGGAAAACCTAAGTTTTCTTATTCCATATGGAGTGTATTAAGCACAGTGGAAAGTGATCCAGGAGGTGTGCTTGCTCCCTTGCCGGTAGAGGCTGCATTGTCCATTGCTGTCTGTCCCAATGCATGCAGAAGGATATCTCACTGACTCTAGACCTTGGCTAACTCGAACAAACTGATGTTTGCTCAATTTTTCTTCATGTCATCAACAATGTTATAGTCCAAAGGTGGTAGACTCACCAAGGTGTTTGGGGTGTAACAGATGTTCTTGTTTTCCAGTGGAGTGTTTTTCAACTTATTGCTCATGGATGTACTCTTATTTACCACTGTCTTCCTGTACTTGCTTTGTGTTTTCTTCTTTGGGGAGGCCAATGGACCAACCTTCTTCATTAGCAGTCTCACCTTCTCTTGAATTTCCCCAAGTGTAGGGGGAGCCCCTTTAGTCCTAAGGTTGTAACGATCATTTTTCTTTTAGGGCTGCTTCTCGGTTTTTATCTTCAACATTACTTGCAAGCACTGATATGCATTCACCACATGCCCAGAACTTGGTGTTTTATCAGGTGAAACCTCTTCATCATCATCAGTGTCTTTTGGCTGCTACTGCATATTACTTTCTGCATCGAGTGTATGACTGTAGACAAAGCTAATGACTCACTTCCAATCTGAACAATAGTTCTCGGGATGATGCTCTTTGTGGAAGGAACGAAACTTAGGATCTGCGCACTGTTTGAGTTGGAACACAGGCTTCTGCAAAGTTTTTGAAGCGAATCGATTGCTGCTTGATGAGCCGCTCAATGAGATATTTCCCTATCTTTGTTTGTGTGGATGGCTACTTGCAAATGTGTCTGTTTTCCATTGCTTGAGTGCAGACACTTCTGTGGTCAAGTTCTTGATAAGGCGAGCGAGGGTCTCAATATCAGTTTCTTCCTTGTCTTTGCCCTTTCTCTCCATTGCTCGGGGATTCTTGCTTGCATCCTTGGAGTCCTTCATTGATTCACCATCCTTGATGACTCCGATCGTGTGTAGGTATTTGTCAACAACAATAACCTCTTCACAAATTTCCAAGAGTGTTTGTTTCGCAGCTCGCTTGACAAACTACACAATGCTGGTTGGCAGTGTGGACATGTAGTAATCAATAGTGACGAAGTCATGAGGTTTAATGTCCAATACAAGCTTGTTCAGAATATGTGTAAACCTATGATTGAAGTATTTTACTTTTCCTTTCCCCTCCATCTTGAGGCTTACCAACTCTTTTAGTAGCATGGCTCGGGTTTTGTCGTTAGAAAACTTCTCAAGGAACAAGCATTTGAAAGAACCCTAGTTCTGTATAGAGTTTGGTGGAAGGCTATGATACCATGCAGCTGGCTGACCATCCAAGGTACATGGTAACAATCTACATGCTACGTTGTCAAACCGTACCTCAAGGGTCTGCAGTTGTAGGTAGAAGTTGTCTAAGTAGTCTTTTGCCTTCACCGTACTCTCAGAGTTGAACTTGATGTTCATTCTCTCTGCTCGCTTCGACATCTTGTGTAGAATAGCTGGGAGAGTTAATGGTCCCTGAGTCATCCATTCAAGATTTGGGTCAGCCATATCTTCTTCTTATCCATCTTCTTCCTCTCTTTCAGAGTTTGATGGTTCTGGCTCTGAGTCTATTGGTTTGTCTCCACCTCTACCTCCTCTATTGACTTCCCCCCTGCCTCTTGTACCAGACTCTAATCCTAAGATCACAAGGGTGTCTTGTTCACCTTGCCAGAAGACCGGAGGTTCCTCTCCATCTTCAATAACTTCTGATAGACCTTCGAGTGTGGAAAGGAATTCTTCTTCCACCAATGATACAACAACTCCTGTGGGAGTAGATTTTGACTTCCTTGATGCGTATGGAAGATGTTGTATGCCAGGGATTAGTCTGACTGCTTTTGCAAACTGGCGAGTGATGGGATGGATGGAGTGAAGTTGATGATACAGAATATTGTGTTCAATCCTAGGAGGTGAGGAGTAGCCAACTACACAGTCGCATGTATTTGAGAGTGAGTGTGAGTTACTGCCTTGAATAGATGATTGATGAATGAGTGTGAGGGGATATTCAGCCATATACAACTGGCTGCCCTCCTTCTAGCGCCAGAATTGTTGACGGTGCTAGACCCGCAAACATTTAGGGGATCATCTTGGTATGAAGTCCCAACTAAACCTCACACCATTTTGTGTGGGATGCCCATCCGGTATGATGGCTTGGTTGCCATTGTCTTAAGGATTTTCCTCAATTCTCGCTTGTCAGCATAGGAGAGTGGTTTGCTTTGCCTTCAAGAAGGGAGGTTGATGAGCTCGGTGAATGCTAGTGTACTTGTGTCAATGGTTCTTTCACTGTAAGGGGAGAAACTGAGAGTGAGTCCCAAGTTGGTTGGGATGAAGTCCCAACTCGGCTAGGGACACATAACACAATAGGACATGCACAACTTCTAGAGGAACAATCCACATGAATGCGATAGTCACAACACACAAGGTAAGGTAACACGTAAAACACTCAATGGATGAGTCTGAATGAGTGCAACGGTTGTTACAACAAGCTTTATATGAATGGTCTATCTGATGTCTGAGGAGATAGCCGCCACGGGCAAGACAACATTAACAACATATACAAAACATTTTCATTAGCATATTATGTATTACAACAAATGAAATAGTTCGAGTGTTCAACACAGGTTAAAGCAACATGCATTACAAGTGTTCAAGATTAGTCTTACAACAATTACAATACATGTGTGAAAACATGCTGGACTATTAGCAGGCTTCTGAATTAAGTGAAAGTTCCAAGACACATCATTACACCATACATCACTAAACCCATGAGTAGGGCGTTGGAGCCAATACTTACTCCTCAAAGAAAATACTATAGACTCTCTTGGCTATGTGGGAGGATTTGAGGTGAAAAAATCCTTTCCATGTACAAATGAGGGGATATTTATAGCCAAGGGTGAAACTAACCCTTGTGGCTATTCGACTACCCTCATGACTATTTGACTTCCATGAATTTTTGACTTTACATGACTCTTTGTACAACAAGTGGGTCTCTTGGACTTCCACATTACATTACATTGATTGAAAACATAGACCATAGTAGAGATGCAGGTGACATGACTCATGACATGAATCGACATGAGAGTGTTGGTACAGTCGTGCTACTGCTGGAGTGCATGTCGAGCTATAGTGTTGCTAGGTGATGGATTTGTTCATGGTGTAGCACAACTTCACCTCCGTGTGGAAAAGTGCACAGAGTCTTCGATGCTTTTTGGTTCACTTGATGATGCTTTGGAACATTGTTCCTTACTTGCAGGTTGGAGGACTTGACAAGCTCATATGTTCGCAAAAGGTGCATGTTCGTCCGTTCATCTGTTTGTGAGCACATTCTGCATGTTTGCTCATTCGACCATCCTTGAATGCATATTTGCATGATTATCCATTCACAAGTACATCTCTTCATGTGCATCATTCGTGCATCCATTGGTGAACCTGTCCTTCTGCATGTTCTCCCTTCGTTCATCCCTTTCATTGTCTCGCCATGTTTGTTAGTGTACATGTGCCTCAGTCACTCATGACGAGATGACATTAAATCCAAAAACCTCCTAGTCTATGATGACACATGATCATTTCGGATATAGGTGACCAGGAGAGGAAGCAAGGTTGTGAAGTAGGATGATGGTTTCGAGCACTGCTGATGAAAACTGCATAAGAGTCACTGAGTGATGAAGATGGGTAATCCAAGTCGACAGTGACTATCTGCGAGGTCTGGCTCGGCTAGAAGAAAGAAATGTGCAAATTTTAGGAGGGACAGTGGTGAGCTCCAGTATTGCAGCAATGATGCTGCAACTCCTGGGACTCCCTTCTTTAATTTTATCAACCCGGTTGTTCGTAAGAAACTTGGAAGCGACGGTGCTATACGCACAAGTACTAGCTCTTGCCGTAGGCTGTCACTTGATCAGTTGGCACAAGTCTGCTAGGAGCTTAAGCCAAATTATATGAGCTCTTAGAAGAAGCTTTTAACTATGATGGATGAAAGCTAACTCAAAGGAGGCTAGTCTACTTGTAGAAAGAAGCTAAAAGCTGAAAAGAAACGCAAATTCTAGCAAACCCTAGTTTTACCGACTAACCCTACTGGTGCAAGAAAAGAGATGAGAGTTGTAGAAATGGATGCCATTGATTCATGAAGAGGTAAAATGCATGTGACTAAGCTACTTCTAAGGTGGAATCTGAAAAGAACATCTTTTTTTGTATTTTTGAGTAACTTTGCAGAATTATTATGCATGTGCTTTAACTGTCTTTGGCTGTGCAGAGGTTGATTGGCGAAAGGAAATGGAGTGGGCACTTGCAGGAGGTTGGGAAGATGAGAAGAGGGCCTAAGGGGTCCGTAGCACCTTTCCAGATAGTTTCATAGTGTTTAGATCTTGAAAAACTTCTCACGTGAACTTCTACAGGAAGTCTGCAGGGGTTCTATAGGATGTTCTACAAGATGTTCTATAGGAAGATTCGAAAGAGGATTTTGGAGGGTTGATGCTGGAAAAATGGTGGGAAAGTGGAAATGGAGGTTGGATAAGGATTTTAAGGGGTCTAGGACCTGGTGAATGAGGCTAAGGAGTGATTAAGGTGATTGGATTTGTTCAAGGATGGAGGGAGAATGATGCACAAGAACGTAGAAATTAGGGAAAGTGGGAAAATGTAGAAATGAAGGGAAGGAATCTTGGATTAGGGGTTGGAGTAGGTTTTATGATGGAGGAAGGGTAGGCAAGGAGGTATCATAGGTGTTCTACACACTATTTTCCAAAATTGATCAAACAAAGACTAGGAAAACCAAAGATATAGCTATTTTGACCTAATTTGATCTAAAAACTAGAAATATGATGAACATAAGTTTATTGGTAGAAAATCATGCAAGATAACTATGGAAACTAAGCAAGAACAGATCTTAAACATGCAAGTACAACTGGTATCAACTTTTCCAACTAGAAATCTAACACTAGCAATTGCATGGAAAGGCAAAAACAGTGTTTTTGTGGCAGCAAGTATATCTTGGTCTCAGCTCATGGTCCCAAGAAGGGAGAGATGGGATCAAGGATTTCTTGAAGGCCTTTTTTTAGATCTTTTCCATTACCAAACTGTCAAATCAACTTGAAGCATGAAAAGCTACTTTAACCATCAAAAGCAACCTAAGTAGCAAAGCAAGATCTTAACCTAAACAACAGAAATTATTCTATGAATGCAGCAAAGACACATAAAAGTACACAAAGGAGGTACTGGCACATGGGTTGGGCCCAAACCCAAGAGCTACAGTCTCCTAAGAAATATTAGAGATGGTGCAAAGCTAGATTCATCTTTATTGATAAAAAAATAATAGTTACATCCCAAAAACTGTCTACAAGAAAAAGCTCGCAAATGTGCTGATACAGAGCTGCACTAAAGTGCGAAAATAGGCTAACAAAATGACTAACCTACTGAATAAAATCTAACTAACATCTGACTAACTGAAATGAGGCCCTAAGCCTTCTTATTTATACAAATGGGGACCTCCAACAGTCCTCCTAAAATCAATCAACTCAGCTTCCTGGAACTGAAGATAATCAACAGTCCTACTTGACTTGCTTGGCTACCCCTTGTGCTTCAAGTTTTTGATGGAGAATTCGAGGTAAGGGCTCATAAATGAAGGGGACACCTTCCTACAAATCCTCTCCCTTGTTCTTCCACGTATTTGGCTACCAAGTGCTCAATAAACCTTTAATTTTGTCTCAAAATTGACCAAAAATCTGCATAAATCACACATTAGACTTTTTGGCATAATGACTAACCCAATTCACTCCATTAACATAAATATAATAAAAAACATGCAATAAAATAATGAGAATGGTGGATTAAGCTGATTTGGGAGGCTAAATCAGCCAATATAATTACCCATTTTTGGGGCTCATCAGACAGTTTGGGATTTAGGAAGGCAAGGTAGGCAGAATCCGTGCAGTTTCTAGAATGAGTAGGCACCATGGGCTGGAAGGCAAAATTTGCGCAATTTTTTGGAGGAACAGGCCACGCTACAAGGATGATCAACAAATAGAAATTGCATAGTTTTTGGGAGGAATTGGCCCGGAGCGTGGTAGTCAAAATTGTGCAATTCCCAGAGGGAATTAACAGTTGGATGCTTGGTCACTGGAAGCATAAACTGTGCAATTCCCAAGGTGAATTGGTAGTCAGCTGTTGGGTGCTTGGCAGTAGAAACTGCACAATTCCTAGAGAGAACTCACAGTCTGATGCTAAGAGCACGTAGACGAAGAGGATCCAAACATGGAGGAACCTGAGTAGGGTGGAGTAGACCCTTTTAAGGAGACAAAAGATGTTGAGTATCCTTTCATCCTCAAGAAGAGGAAGAAACCCATCATTGTAGGTGCACAAAACAAGAAAAAGTCTGAAGGAACCCAACAAGGAGGTTAAATGCATGAAGTTTGAGATGCAGATGTAGGTCACAAAGTTTCAGATGAAGCTACAACCCATAACATCTCCATAAGTTTGAGAGCAGTGTGAGGCTGCTATTAAGGCTGATATGGAAGTACTAGAAGCCATAGTTAAGAATTATGGTGAGATTTTTTAGAACACCATGGAGATGTGGGCCTCACTGCGGGAGGACCCTTATGTATAGAAGATTGAAGTGGACATCAGGGAAAAATACCTACAGTTTGATGAAATCAGGGAACCAATGCAGACCTTAGTACTTGTGCAACAGTTTTCCAGAATCCAGGAAGGAAACACTATTCAGAATCAAATAGTCGATCTATGATGAAAAGTCTCAATCATTTCAACGAGAATGCCATTTTGGAACAACGAAGCTAGTCAACTCTCTCAGTCTGTAGAGAGTAACCTGAAAGGAATGCAATAGATGCTGAGAAACATTGGCTTGGCAGTAGAGGGGCCAACTACTGAGAATTTCGTTGAGGAGGCTCAACACGCCACTACACAATGCACAGTAGAGATTCAAGCATTGAAGACAGAGTTTAGTGGCCTTAAAGTGCGCATCGAGGATGAACTAGCAGAGTGACTCAGGATGAGTCACATCTTTGTGTTGGGGGCTTGTTGGGGTGGGGACCCCGAGGTCTAAGTTTTGTCTATGTTTTAAGTTAATTTTGATGTAATATTGCAAAGTCTTCACATTTTGAGGAGTGGAGCATGAAAATCGTTAAGAGTCAAAGGGGATTTTAGGAAGGTCAAAACCCCTTATTTTGTAAAGGGATGGGATGGTTTTGATTTCCATGCATGGTTCGTGAACCATGGTAATGTAATGTAAAAACTATAAAAGGAAGTCATATAGGAGTCATTAGTAAGATTTATGGATAGTTGAGGAAATAAGATTTTGAGTATGTAATTCTATATTCTGACGAAGGGGAAGGCTCCTACAGCAGAGTGCGTAGAGACCTTGGTAAGTCCACAGCTGAGGGTACAGGCCCCTGCAACTATGTGCGTAGGGTAAGAAGAAGTGTATATATTGAAGACCTAAAGTAATAAATCATATTTGAATCAATTCTATGCGTTCTCTGTATACTCATATGTTTATGTGTTTATGTTCAGTTATGATTCAGTTCTCTATCATATTGTTTTAATTGCATCATGAAGGTTCAGATCTACTTTTATATAATAAATTATGCATGTTAGAACTATTAGGCGAATCTCATAGATGTAATTAAGTAGAAATCAATTTAAGTATGTGATTCTGAAGATAAGGGTTCACGAAGGTCAAACCGAGCCCTAGATTAAAGAAACTCCTCACTGCTACATCACATAGTCTTATGGATGCAGAAACTTTGTTCTAGCATCCCCAAATACTGCCTCGAGTGAGACTACAATTTGTGCTAAGAAGACTATTGCTGGAAGGGATGGTAGTGTAGGGTTTTGTTGGTTAGCACAACGAACTCTAAACCTAGGTCTAGGCTTGCTCAAGCCAATAAGATAACTCACCGAGGAAACATGAAAACCACTTTAGATTGAAATTTGTCCCTTCAATCTAGAGAGGGGTTTCTCCTTGAATCTAGCACTCAAGGTCACTCTAGTAGTAAGTCATTAAGCTCATTGGTCAAATTTGGTTTGGAAGAAATGAATTTGGTTTGGAATGTAATGAGAGAGACCATTGGGCATGGATTCTTTGACAAAAGATACGTACTTACTAAACACAAACACATGAACAACTATGAATAAAGGCAAGATAACTCACAATTTCTTTGACATGTTATCATCAAGGTATGTAGAAGACTTTAGAAGATAAACATCAAGGCATAGCACTGAGATTTCTACAGTGATATTTAAGCTGAAAGAACAATTAAGCATGTAAGTAACATGAATCTGAGCAATTCCACATAATTCTAATTTATTAACTTTATCCAAATGATGAAGACAAATGTTAAGAAAGTGTGACTAATGAGAAATTTAAACACAATAAAAAATAGATAGGAAATTATTCATACACAAATCTTTGCAAACTGGACATATAAAACTGTTTATAACAAAAAATATATTAATCTCACAAATTACAACAATACACAAGGAATTTTCCACAAAATTCCAACCCTTTGAACCTTCTTTTTCATCGATTATATAGGAAAATATACAAAGTTTTAAGGTCCACAATGTTTGCAAAAATAACTGTAAAATATTACAATATTTTCATAACTTAAAATTACAAAGTAAATCTTAATTTATATTGATAGAATTATTCAAATTCTAATCCTGAATATAGAAACAAAATAAAATATTTGTGAAAACTGATCTTGAGATTGATGCTTCTTCTTTGCAAAAAATTGTGGAGTCAAATCACTAAAAACTTGGATCTGGAAACTACTTGTTGGATTGTAGCCAATGTGTACTATCACTACAATACATATGCCTTTATCTCCTATTCTAACTAAAATACATCAAACCTATAAAACTACTTCCAATCATTCAACTAAATTCAAAATTGTCTCCATTTTTGAAGGCACCTGTATCTTATTGTCTGTGCAACCATAACTACAAAAAGAATCTTCAACTGCATGACTGGATCCACAAGAAAATCTTCATCATTATCTTCATACGAACTCATCCTTGAAACTACCAAAACTTCCCATCGATGTAGTTTACGGTATATAACAAGATGTTAGGGTTTATAGAAACGATAAACCTCCCTTGTTTCCTGTTGAGGCAATGTTTACAAAGGGACATATTTCAGCATGTTCAATCCTCCATTTGATCATCTACTTGTGCAAGCATGCTTAGGTTATCTTAACTTTCCATTAACCTTGTGAACCTCTTACTCTTTTTCTGAGTATTTTGTTAGCTACTAGGGTCTTCTTTTATACCTTTTCGGACGAATTATTCTTGCTCTTAGAAGGTCCTACATTATCTTCCTCATCAATAACGACAAGCTCTTTCAATTTAGGGTTAAACTCATCCTTAAAATATAATCTCAACTTGTTTGTAGGCCTAGTGTGTGGTTTTCTGAAATATCCTATCTTCTTGTCTATTTTCTTGCTTTGACACTTTCCTTCCTTTCTACCTCCATATATTTTGGTTCTTCAACCTCTTGTACTTTTTATTGTTTTCTTTATGGCTTCATTGATAAACCCTATATTTTGTTTCACTATTAAGGTTTTCTGCAGGTTCAACAAGAGCTCATTGGCTGGTTTCAATATCTAGGGTTTCATCGGAGTTTTTAGTTTTACCATTTCTTAGTCTCTTAGGTAAAGGGTTTTTCTAATATTATCTATGTTCTTATTTAATTAATGAATGTAGAGCATCTTTGTTAAGCCATGGTGACAAATTTCGTGGGGATAGAAAACCCTCTTTGCTCTAGCTTTTGTAGTGACGTTTAATAGACTCTAGTCGAAGAAATATGACGGACTCATTTTACTGAAATTAGTCAAATGACAAAGGAACCTGATGTCATACAAGTAAAATGTAGAATACCTAACTTTGTAGGAGAAGTACATATTGAATACCATCACAATGTTGTTCCACTCGGGTTTCAAAAGGTTGTGAGGAACTCTGCTCTAGCAAGAATTATGAGAATCATCCTTTAGGAAAAACTTCAAATCAACACCCTAAACCATCTTCTTAATAAACCATTTCTATCTTTCAATTGGTAGTATCATAGCCTTTGTGATTAAGTCTTTGGTCACTAGAAATTGCATATCCCTAATCTTGGTTGTGCTGCCATCAAAAGAGTTTATGAAATCATGGCTCTAGTTTAAATTGTAACCATTAAAACGGTGAAATATCGACTCCCAACTTGCATCTCTAAACAGAGGCATCATCTCGTCATATGTATCGATCCATGCCATATTCTCATATTCAAAATGCCTGATGTGCCCTGACTTCCCTATCCTTAGATGTTGACAACTACACTGCAAAATGGTGAGAAACCCACTCTAATGCTACAAAAATAAGTTTAACTGATTCTTTTGAAGATTAAATTGTTATTGCACTGACTTAAAACTTAACATGCCTTTGAATGACATTTTCAACCATTTAAAACCTTAATTTATATAATATTTATTCAAATTTTAACTTAACATAGGCCTTAATGTCTTCAACATTTAAAATCAAATGTTGAATTAACATCTCAGGCCAGGAGGTAACTCCTCAAAGAGAATTGTGATTTTTCATTGAGATTGATCATGGATATATACATGGAGGGAGAAACTCCTAGGTTTCATCTCCCAGTGTCTCTTCATCTTCTACTTCTCCTTATTTTCTTATTTACATGGGTTCACCTAGTCCCAAATATTAGGTGTCAACATTCCCCCCCTTCAATTTGAAGGTTTGTTGGTGAGTCCAAGCATCATTCTGAATCTTTCAAACTTTTATCTTCCAAGCACTTTGGTGAAGATGTTTGCAATCTGATCATTTGTGGAATAATGGCATAGATGGATTGTCTTGGCATCAACATGATGTCAAATTAGATGGTATTTAGTATTGATGTGCATCATTTGATCATGGAACTTTGGGTTCTAGGCCAACTTTATTGAATAAGTGTTGTCAATCTTGAGAGGAGTTGGATGCGCTTATTTCTCTTGCAAATATTCCAGAATTTTCCTGAGCCATGCAATTTCCTTTGTTGCTTTAGCTGTTGCCACATATTTGATGAGCCTCATCATTGAGTAATTATATGGGCCTTAATTGGCCTTAATTTACCTCCTAGCTTAGTCAAACCAACTATTCTCACAACTTATTGCATACTTTTGATTATATTTTGTTTATGAAATGAGTTAGAGTTGGATATTTGACTTTGTGGTCTAAAGTGCATGTAATGCTAGAATAAAGGATAAAAGCAAGGAAAAAGGGAGGCATAAAGGATAAAAGCAAGGAACTATGGCAAAGATCTTGGTCAAAAATCGAGTGGGACAAGGGAGAGTAATTATAGGAGGTAAATCCTCCTCATTTACTACCCCTCCATTCATATATTCCTCCATCATTGGAGTGTAAATGACCATCACTTTGAAGAATATATGACAGCTGAGCAAGTGAAAGTGATAGAAACCAGTTTATGAGATGTATAAGTAGAGAGGCTTAGGACCTCATTAGGTTTTGGACTTTCATTGTAAAACTTTGTTTTATTTCTGAGCTGCAAAAAATTGTGATAGCTTGCTCTGTAATCCATGGTTTTTGTAATGAGAATGAGTTTTGTTTAAGCCAGCTCTGAGTTAACTCTGAGGCTCGAAGATCTTGGGTTAGGGCCCAACCCAAGCAGCTAAAGCTCCTCTTTATTGTACATGTATGCTAGCATAGAGTTCTGTTCTATTTATTTGCTTAAGTAGTTTCATGGTTTTCTGATCATTTGCTTAAGTAGCCTTATGGTTTTCACTGTTTATTTGCTTAAGTAGTTTCACTTTCATTACAACAACATAGCGTGGATTATTCATGGTTTTCCTGTTCAGTTGCTTCAGTAGTTGCATTTGTTGTAGTTTACTTCCATTTGTGTTTTTTAATTAGTAAGTTAGCTAGAGGAAAAAGATCACTATCAAGTTGTGCGCAGGTGTCTCAACCTCATCTCCTCCCTCTGGGACCATTACAAGGGACCCTTCAACAACCCCAAAAACACAAGTCTCTCGTCTCCATTGATTCTTGGGAATACCCTGCAGATTTCCTAGTTCTCCAGCCTAAGGCTAAGCTTATTGGTTACCCTCTCATCCTTGGGAGGCCATCGTTGGCCACAGCTAATGCTTACATTAGCTGCAGAGCTGGGAATATGACCATCAAGAATGGGCATATGTCCAAATAGTTAGTCTTATACCCTCCTACTCAACCTACCCTAGAGCATGATTTAACTTTATGGTTAGAGGAGGAGGAAGAAGATGAGGTTTATTATGCCCAACTTTATGCTTTGGAAGCAACCATAGGAGGAGGACAACAATATGAGGATGACTTAATTGAACACCTACTCTAAAGTCCAACTCCTAGTTCACTACCATTATAAGAAGAGGTAAGGAAAACCCAGAACCATCATCCAATTGACTTATGCTTGGCCAATTCCAACCCACTCCGTGTCAAAACCATAGAATTTGTCCTAGAGAGAACTTTGAAAATTAATCCATCTCTTTCTTCTTTAAAAGAGGAAAATCTATGCAAGATGTTGAAAGAACACCTAGAAGCCTTCACTTGGAGTTATAAGGAAATTAAGAGAGTACACCCCTCAGTGTGTACTCACCACATATACATCAAACAAGGTTGCAAGCTAGTCAGGCAACCACAAAGGAGGATGAATCCAGCTCTTAAAGACATAGTCAAAGAAGAACTGCAAAAACTGCTAGATGTGGGATTCATTTACCCTATCTCAGACAGTGAGTGGGTCTCTCCTTTAGTGCTAGTTCCCAAGAAAAATGGTAAGTGGAGGATTTGTGTGAATTACACGAAGTTGAACAAAGCCACAAAGAAGGATCGTTTTCCCCTACCCTTCATTGACCAAGTGCTAGATGGACTGGTAGGGACGAAGTTATTTTCTTTCCTAGATTGATTCAGTGGGTACAACCAAATCCAAATCTTCCCTAAAGACCAAGATAAGACCAAATTCGCCTATCCTTGGGGTACTTTTGCCTATAGGGTCCTTCCTTTTGGCCTATGAAATGCTCCTGCCACTTTCCAGAGAGCAGTATTGAGTATTTTTGCCGAATTAGTACATGATGCAGTGGAAATCTATATGGAGGATTTTACACCTTATGGCTGTGATTTTCAAGAAGCCTTGACTAACCTAGGCAAAGTATTACACAAATGCATTGAAATGAATCTATTTCTAAGTCCAGAAAAATGTGAATTCCTAATGATTGAAGGGATTGTGCTAGGTCATTCAATATCTCAACAAGGACTACAGGTGGACCCAAACAAAATAGCAATCATCCAAAGGGTCCCACCTCCACAAAAGTAGAGAGATGTCAGGATTTTCTTAGGGTTAGCTTGTGATCCAGGTGGCTCTAGAAAGATACACAGGACAAAGAGGGTTATGAATGCTTGAAGATCAAAGTGTTCAAAATGATGTTGGCCCAAGACTAGAGCATAGATCTTGTCGTCCTGATCATGGAGGTGCGAATGGCACTTCAATCCGAGTCCGGATGATGAAGTTATCACTAAAAGAGTTGCCTTGGTTCCTTTGAAGAAAGGTTTTTCTCATAAAAATGGGTTTCAAGCCTTATAAAGAAAAATCGCAATCAGAAGGTCCAAAGGGGTGTAGAGCTATAACTAGGGTCTCTCACACCACCAATTATTCCACATTATTAAGTCAATCCGGGATCGTTTGGTTCTTTCAAAGAGTAACTCAATCCGAGGCTGTTTTGCCCAAGTAATGCTCGGTAGTATAGTGCTCTAATGAATTGAAAGGAAACAGATACTCAACTATAACTGAATCAACTCAAGGATAAAATCACACAAATCAATCTGATCAGTCAAGGGTACGGAACCAATAACCCTTCCCTTTAGAAACTGATAAAGAAGGAAACCAAAGCAGAGGCTTATGGATTTGGGAGCCAGGCAGCGTCTTGCTGGGCTCACAACAGTCTTAGGCCTGCTATCACTCGAAAGTAACAAAAGCAAATAAGCGAAAGTAAATGGAACAGCAATTATGAAATGGATCAGCAGGAATTAAATGGAACAGCATAGGTAAATGGAACAGCATAAGTAAATGGAACATCAGTAATCAAATAAACAACATAGACAAATGGAACAGCAAACAGGAAACGTCAATCATATGGAACAGCTAACTCAATTGGAACAGTAAACGCAATGGAACAACAATCTTAAACGGATGCACACATTCTAAACTATTACAACAATCTGAGAGTAATATATGACGTGACTATTTCTGAACAGAATGATATCGCCTTCAAATCTCGCAAACACTTATTTTATATGAATCCAATGATGATACCAGTCATACCAATACCGGGATGCAATTCAAAGAAATTCACTTTATATAATACAGAGACATGAATGAGGAAACTTGTTCAGATTCAGAGATTAACTGAAGAGCATAGTCTATCATGTGAAAGATATATCAGATTGCTGGAACAAAGGAAATAATCAAACCACACCAATCACCGTATGATACAACAGCGAGTGACCGTCGGAGCTGGGCCCTTGGCTACCAATGGTACACTGCTTAAAGCTACTTCAGATGCAGAGGCAAAGTGAACGCAAAGTTCTTTATATTGATTGCATTAACAAAGATACACAAGATCAAGTCTCAGCAAAACTTAATGCTCATAGTTGATCCAAACCATGTAAATACAATAGTTCATCCCCCACGCTCAATGGCGTGGTATCTTTATATAACAGAAATGATGGAGATATCTAGATACAAAAGATAAACTAAAGCAGCGATCCCTCAAGATCAGAGATCCTGAGGGATTCGCTAATCGTTCAGTTCTTCTCATTTCTTTCTTGCGTTCTCCGTCTTGGCGTCCACGTTCTTTTCCCTGGATCATTCGGCTCTAAGTTTACTTGATCGCGTCCGCATCCGGTTTCCTAGCGAGGGGACAGCAGTTGCTTTCCCTTTGCTTCTTGTTTCTGCTTGATGATCCCCTGTTTCCGCGTCCTTCTGCATAGAAAACATCGATTATTGGTGATTTAGCTTCGTTTGTCCCTTTTCACACAATTTATCAAAATTTTATTCTTTAGACTTATAATGCAGAAAAGGTTAGGAAATTTATTAGAAAACCACTAGATTATTATTCAAAAAGCATACCTTCCAAGCGCTCCACAGTTGCCTTTAGATTTTTCTTGATAACCTACATTTCCTGTTTCATCTTTACCAACATATCTAGTCCAATTAGAACCTTGTTAACTGGATCACTCCAACTGATAGGAGTATTGCAAGTCTACCCATATAATGCCTCAAAAGTACTCATCATAAATGACTCTTGATAAACATTATTGTATGCAGATTCAACCAATGGGAGATAATCTTCTCACTTCCATTGTTGATGCATCACATACATCCTCAACATGTCCTCCATTATCATGTTGACCCTCTCTATTTGTACATCTATCTATGGATGATAGGTTGTATTGAAGGCCAACTATGTTCCCAAACCTACAAATAACTCCTTCCAAATCATGGAAGTGAACTTTTCATCCCCATCCAATAAAATCTTATTTTGAACATCATGCAATCTGACCACATCTCTGATGAATACATGTGCTACATCGCTAGCTGAGAATGTAGACTTCACTAGAATGAAGTGTGCAACCTTTTTCAACCTGTTCACAACAACCATGATGGAATCATGTTGTCTCACTATCCTCAACAAACATGTGATGAATTCCATTGAAATGAATTCCCATTTCCACTCAGGAATCGCAAATGGTTGTAGCAATCAACCTCGATGTTTACACTCTACCTTCACACAATGACAATCAAAATAACTATCCACAAACTCTACTACATCCCTCTTCAAATTCAGCCAATAGTAAAATATCTTCACTATTGTCAATATCATTTGGTAGCCTGGATGACTTGAATATGGTTTCACATGAAACTCTCTCAAGATCACCTTCTTGAGCTCACTATTGTTTGGCACATATATCTTATCTTTGAATCAGACCAATCCAATTTCCATAAGACAATAATCCATATCTTTTGTAGTTGTACCTATACTTGCACCTATATGTGTACTTTTACATGCACATGTACTTATGCCTATAGCTATTGTTTTGGGCAAATTTAGTGTTTCTTCAAACGCCTAACCCTCCAAACCTAGTAGCTAGTCTATAAATAGTAGACAAAGTAATTCATTGCTTTTCCTATAGTTAACAGATAAGAGAAAGAAGAACAAAGGTACCAACCTGTAGCTTTCACTCAATCCCTCTCTCCTTTGACCGATTTCACCACTCCTTTCTGTACTTAACTCGCTTGGAAAGTACCTACACACAAGCTGAGACAGAAACCCATCAAAGCATACAACAATGACGATCTGTTAACTAAACATATCATAGAATCAAGAATACGATATACATCATATAAACACATGAATGGAAAAGACTTAGAATTATGTATTGATAGAAGGAAAGTTTACAATCCATGTAGATGCATGCTTGTTTCAGTGTCATCCTTCCAGCTTCAAACTCTTCTATCCTCATGAAGCAACAATTTGACAGGGTTACAATCCTCTTACTAATCTCATTTAAACATAATTTCCTTAGCTCAAGAAATTCCAACCGAGACTAGCCTTTGAATGCTTGATCAATTTATAGTTGAATGGAGGAGGTTAATCCATTAATGGCTCTCATGAATGCTTTGACATAACTGGGAAGTGGTTCCATGGAGGAAGGGATAATGGATTAAGGTTCATTCATCCTCTTCCTCATCCAAATGCAAGCTCCATCCATCTGGAAACTTCTAGAAGCATCCATTAGATGAGGAATCCAATGGATTGATTTCAAAAATTCGATGAATCTCGCTCAGCGTAGGTGAAACAAAGGCTAGATACAATGCATGGCACCTAGACAATGTAGTTCCTGCAATGCATTGCGGACTAATAGAGGGCTCCCTACACTGATCTCCTTAGGGATTCTTTTTGGATGAATGATGACATGAAACTCCAGGGAAGAAAACTTGATGTAGGTTAACTTCATTAGGGAATGAAAACAACTAAATTAGGGGTTGATGGACCCTAATAATGCAGATTTGGAAGCTGGGGTTGATGTGCCGAAATTGACCTGTAACACCTATACTTATACATGTACATGTACCAGTACTCTGTTGCAACTTTTTCACAATATCCATATATCTAACATCTAGCTAATCTGCTCACAAGATCATGTCCTCTAAGTCTATCCCATAGGAGCTCATAGTTGTTAAGAAATTTACCTATATCCACCTACTAAGAGAATATGCAAATATATTGTCTTTAAATTTTGATGTATCGGATCTCAAAATCAAACTTATTAATCATAGCCAACCATTAAGCCTACCTACCATTAAAATTCGGTTGGTCAAATAGATATCACAAACCCCTGTGACACTCATCAATGTGAACCTCTTGCCCAAAAGATAGTGTCTCCACATATTCAATGCATGTATACTTGTTGCCAACTCAAGATCATGTGTGGGGTAGTTCTTCTCGTTCTCATTTATTTTTTGCGATTCATAGCATACCACCTGTCCATCTTGCATAAGGACTCCACCAAGTCCTCTATTGCAAGCATCTGTACATACTACAAATTCTTTGTCAGGATCTCCAATCTCTAATGTTGGTCCATGTGTCAACAATTTCTTGAGGAGCTCAAAACTAGCTTCACACTCCTCTATCTATTGAAACTTCTTACCTTTCCTCTGCAATGATGTAATAGGATAAGAAATATGTGAGAAGTTCCTGATGAACCTCTTGTAACAGCCTACCAACCCCATGAAGGATCTCACCCCAGCCACATTCTTAGGAGCTACCCACTCCATGATGGCTCTTATCTCTTCTGGATCTACTATAATGCCCTCCTTGGAGACAACATGCCCCAAGTAATGTACCTCAGTCTGAAAGAAACTACACTTGTTGATATTATCTTACAACTACTGCTTCCTTAACAACCTCAACACTGTTGCTAAATGTTTGACATGCTCTTCCTCAGTTTCAGAATATACCAATATATCATCAATGAACATAATAACAAATTTATCCAAATATGGACACAACACACTACTCATCAAGCACATGAATGTAGTTGGAGTATTAGTTAAATTGAATGGAACTACAACAAACTCATAATGCCCATACCTGGTCTTGAATGTGGTTTCGTAAATATCCTCTTCTTTGATGTGTACATGATGATATACAAATCTCAAGTCGATCTTTGAGGATATTCATTTTGCCTTCAACTGATCGAACAAGTCATCAATCCTAAGTAACAGATACTTGTTCTTGATGGTTACTTCGTTCAATTATCTGTACTCAATGCATAATATGAGAGTTCCATATTTCTTCTTTACAAACAATAATGGTGTTCCCAATGGTGGTACACTTAGCATAATGTATCTCCTTTCCAACATTTTCTTTAGTTGTAGCTTCAAATCTACCAACTTAGGTCTACCCATCCTGTAAGGTTATTTTGATGTTGGAGTTTCCCATGGCATCAACTCAATGGAAATGTTTGCCACCCTATGAGGTGGAAACTCTGAAATATCCTCAAGAAATACATCCTTGAACTATTGTAGAACTGGGTACCTAGTCAACACATATGTATCCTCAACCTCCTTACCCTTGTCACTAGAAATGTGCACTGCAAATAACTTAAACCATTTTATGTGGTTATACTTTGCTTCCATAGTTGTCACGATCTTAACTGATGTGGATTTCTTGTTTCCTTGTA
>APFE031118342.1:0-11044 GCA_000404065.3 Pinus taeda | reverse complement strand
AGACGCGATGATCCATTTAACTTAGGCAAAGAGGGTTTTTTAGCCATTTTGAGGAGCATGAGTATAGGTGAATGTGGTTTATAGCACAGTAGGGAGACTGACATGATGGCAGTGACATTTTACTGTGTAACAGTGAGTGTGACAAGTGTGGGATTGCTAATAGTTTGTAAGAGGTTGTGGAGTACCTTCACTTTGTATTAAATCTTGTGAGTGAGAGAGAGATATTGTCTATTTGGGAGACCCATCTTTCAGAGTGAATTATTGAAGGAACATACTGACTGTACCCTCTGAGAAGGCTTGCGACGTCAAGACTTGGTTGTAAGCTTTGCTCTTGATTCATTATTAATACAATCAATGATGATTTCCTATGTCTTGTATGTAATTTACTTGATAGCTCATGATTTCTTGAATTTATGAGTAAAGAGATCATTGTTGTTCTCGGTTACATGCTCGGTTATTTTCTTGTGGTGTTTCAGGTTGATTTCTCATTGTGGAGAAGAAATAGAAGCTGGAGTAGCGCAATAGAACTTCATCAACCACCGATTTGAGGTAGGCCTCCAACGATGACTATTTAAGGGAATCAATTGTTGTTTTGTCTTTGTTGTGACTATACCCACTCTAAGGCTAGAGGGGTTGCCTCTGTCCGCAGGGGGAACACTTTCCCACTTCACACAGGTTACCCTTACCTACATAGACAATGAGTAATAGTCTACCATCTCTGACACCAATTGCAACAAAACCTTTATCTGCATATTTCTTGAAAATTCTATTCCTGAATGAAATCTAGACAACCAATTATGAATGAGTCTTAGGCCTGGTGGTCTCTGTATTGTGAGTTTTAGCAATAGGATGTTCTATGAGAAGGAAATCAGTACATGGAGAGATGGTGCATATTACAATAGGATTCAACTTGTTGTGCAGTATTTTCAATGTGTGTCTGGCTTCACACAGCTTGAGTTAATAAAAGACTTGAAGAAGCCATTGAAAATAGATTCTCCATTTGTGGCTTTTGATGTTTCTGAGAATGGGGAGTCACCCATTTAATGAAGTTATTTCTCATAGAAATTTTAAGACCATTTGAATATGCGACATAGTGCTCAGGAAGTCTATTAAATAAGGTCTTTGAGGATTTCACTGAAATTGGGCTACTTTGATTTCACTGGAATTGGGCTTCTTTGCTTAGGTAAGGCCTAGTCTGGAGCTTTTCCAAGTAATCATAAAAGAGAGAGATGTCAGCATGGGTGCATGGTCAAGATTCTAATATTATTGTTTTTCCCCATGCTTGCAATGAAATCACAAAACATGCCCAACAAAATTGTTCATAAAGGAAGTGAAACTTAATTAGTCTTTTATGTTCTTGTAAACACCTAGTTGGATCATTGAAAATTGCAATTAACATATGAAACATGAAAAATCATTTAGGATACAAAAAATCAGACTGGGTGAGAGAATTGAAGTGCGTGGAGCATAAGTTCAACTCTTCCAACATATTAGTAGCTTGAATATACTCTCATCCTTCAGTCGTCTGTGTAATCACCTACTATCAACAATGCATTTTACTTAGTGAGAAAAAGGGATATGCCCATATTTTTAATTAAGGCCTCGTCATCTATTGTGTTAAATCAACAAACATATATCCCATTAAGATTGTCACACTTGTAACAGATGCAATATTCATTAAATCCCAACATGTTCATGCCCTTAAATCCAGTCTTATAGACCCAAAAAAACTAGTGTTGGAGACTTTACAAATTACCTCTTGAATGGGTTTATCCAAATCGAATGGATTAAGAAACCCATTGACCCCAAAGTTTTTACCTATTAGGAAAGAAAATGGCAGTTATTAATTTCAGAATAGTCATACTCATGTGCAACAATTAAAGGGAATCAACCCAAAGCATTTTGGTTTATATATACTCTAGTACTAGAGGTTATTGTTGTGTATGGTTTCCAGCCCACATATTTCTTCCTTTCATGGGTCGATGTCAATTCCAAGGATTTTGGAAGCTCCAACTATTGGAGCCCCTTCTGCAACCTGAATAGGGCAGGATTCACTAGTAGACAATGATTAGAAAGACACTGAATGAAAACTACGCTCTGTGGCACAAGAGAAAATCTTTATGTAAATATGTGTATGTATAGCTGTTTCTTGACATATTCAGGAAAACTTACAGCCAAGCCAATGGTGCCCAATCCAAATATTGCTACTGAATCACCGAGCTTCACCTTCCCAGTGTTCCAGGCAGCTCCTAATCTTGAAATGAAAAACTAAACCCCATTTTATGATGCATCGACCATTTTACTTTTTTGTATTTTTGTAGGGCAATGATATCAGATCTAGGTGTATATTAGTGGAGAATGTATGATTATACTACCTGCCAAAACTCTTCATTCAAGCAAACAGATTATTTTCCAATGGAGGTTCAGGATTCACTTTCTCTACACAGGATATGTGCACCACTGCATATTCACTGAATGTGGACAACCCAAAGAAATGATAGATGGGTTTTCCATTGACAGAGAATTGGCATTTTTTTGTTAATATAAGAAACTTGGCTAATGAAGTTGAATATGAAAACTTGACAAATGTTGTTCTTTCCTCGATGACGGAACTCACATTCTTTGCATTCCACCATATATTGCAGAATCACATGATCACCTGCTTTCAACTCTGTAACTTCATTTCCCACTCTTTCTTCAATCCCGCGTGAGTGAGTCACACATTCGCGTTGGATGAATAATGTGTCATAATGATAAATCTAATCAATACTTAATTTTGAAACTAGGGCAAATGAAGAAACGATATATTCATTCTAACCATCAAAATACTAGGAAACAGGGGAAGGGATCAAATAAAGAGAATAAACGATAAATTACTTACTGTTTGTTCAAAGCAAAAAGGGTTTTCGTATTGGGAAAGGTGAATGCTAATGGCTCCAGAGAAGGGTGGCTTCCAAAAAATTACCATAACCATAGTTTTCCTTTTCCCCTCTAGCACTTTATCATCTCATAACTTATCCTTAAATTTGGAAGTAATAATATTTTTCATATTATCCTTGGTCTCTAAGATGATCACTTCCTTTATCCAGCCAGGTGGGCATCCTTGTGTTAGCCCGGAGCCAGAGATGAGGGTTTTGACTAGACTTAGAGGCAATTTTGGAGAACTTCTTGGCTTCCATGTTGTAAATCTTCTTCATATACATTATATACTTAAACATAGTCATGCTTTCAATAGGGGAAAGGCTAGCTTCATTCAAGAGGATAGGAAAGGGAGTATTTCCTTGAATATCAAGGTTGTAGGTTATAAACTGCTTCTAGATCAACTCAATCTTCCTCCACAATTCTCTAGATATGGTACAACCCCAAACCTCACAACCATATAAAATAATAGGGGTGACAAGAGTCCCAAAGAGGAACTTCTTCTTACCTCAAACCTAGAGATCAGACAACTTACAACTACTTTCAGGCTTGTAATAAGCTTTCCATCCTCCATCAATCCTTTTCTCAATATGCTATAATTCTAATTGATTTGGTGATGAATGTCGATACCTAAATATTTATATGAATAGACCTTCTCCAAGTAATTGTTATCATAGATGAAATTAGCATAGTTAATCTTTTTGGACATAATTATCATGGTTTTAGCCTTCTCAGTATTAACAGTCATGCCCATCTTAGAGCAATAATCATGGAGGATTTTAAGTTGCTTGTCAAGATCATCATAACGGAGAAGAGTAATGACCATAGTAGCGAACTTGGGGTCATCACATCCAACAACTCCCAAGCACTCATCTAGCTTATCTATGTAAATGCCAAAAATGGTAGGGGAAAGGGGACACCCTTGCTTAACACTGATATTGCATTTAATTTCTTTAGACCAACTCTCAGTAGTCTTAAGCTTGGCGACAACATTCTCATATAACATAATTATGACAACTCTTAATTCAAGAGGAGCCAACATCTCTTAAGGTCTTTGTCATAGCTTACCTCGAGGGACTGTGTTGAAAGTTTTTCTAAAGCAAACAGAAAACAAAAGAGATCAATTTTACTATAATGACATTGACCCAATCATCTTAAATTTTGAGTTCCAAAAAAAAAAATGAAAATTTTAATTAAAAAGGTAAGTTTTCTTCAACTATTTTATTTAACAAGCTCAAATATTAATTCATAAATTTGATGAAAATTTATATAATTTTTTTTATTTTTTTTAGAATTTTTTGAAAATGTTTTTTCTTCAAACACTTTACAAAACAAGTGTAATATGCAGTGTTGCTCCTTATTACCTTCCTATTATGCTTAATTGATAGAAAAACTTATTGTAGCTAGGATAAAAATATTACTACTACTATGCAAAAAAATGTCTATATCTATAGTGTTTTTTTAACCTAATTTTTTAAAGTATATTTCTATTTTTTTACATCTAACATAAGATACTATCTGAGATTTTTAAATGACACTAACTTCTGTGGTTGAGCATGGTTTTTGATATACTTAGGCACAAATTTAAGATATAGTTTTTGGTAATCACAAAGATACATAGAACAAAGCCTATATTATACGACAACTAACATCCTATAGTAATTGGGAGTTATAACGGTACTAACTTCCATGAGGAAGCATGTTTTATGATATGTTTGAGATACAAATCCAAGTTATATTTCTAGTGACCATATGGGTACATAGAAATAATCATTTCTTATAGTGATATCAAAAAATGATCATTGTCAAAAAAATTATGCTGTGATTTTTAACACTTCTAAATTCTCAGAAAATCATTTAAAATTAAAAAATCATATTCGTTATTGATTTTTAATGAAATTATAATTTTCTTTTTGTAAGCTTTGGTAGGACTCTCCGATTTTCATGTCCATTACATACCCCACTACAAGGGAAGGGTAGCCCAAGATTTGAACCCAAGACTTCCGGTTCGGTGAGACTTCATTTCCACGGCCAGTGCCGCTTGAGCTACCCCATGTGGACTAATGAAATTATAATTTATTTAATTAGCATTTGCTTAATTTTTTAAAACTAATGATTTTACTAACATTTTAAAATAAAGCATAGACTTGTATTATGGTTAATTGTTAATTATAATATAAATATTATTGCAATTAAAATATGACATGCTCTAATTATTTTATGATTTTTTATTATTGAAATTTCACAATACAATTTTTGGTGAGAATGCAACTTTTTATTGTTTAAATTGTATTTTTGACATGTCTAGAAAACTCATAGAACACTAAACTTGTGCAAACTACACCACTCAAACTTATATTTCCAACCAATTTATTCTAGATTTCATACAAAAATGATGAAAAATATACCTTAAAATACTAAAATATAAAACAATAAACTATGTTAAAACAATGTAAAATTAATAATAAACATTGAAATTGTAACAAAAAGATTTTTAATGTGAATATCTTGTTAATAAATGCTATACATTTAATATAAGATATTATACTATTCTAAATTTATCTTAATGACATATTTCCTTATAATTTGACTAATTTTTAACTAAAAAAACAACTTAAGATTCACATATTCTAATAAAATAATATTAATGTGAAAATAATACACAGGGTACAACTTATTCTACTTACCCATGACAATTTATATTGTAATTGGTTTTTGGTCAAAGGCTTTGACTTCAATTAAATCAAAACAAATTATAAAGTTTTAATAACGTTTTTCAAAAATATGGATTAAAACAAATTTTTGGATTTCCATTAAAACTAGGTCCTCACGTTTTACTCAAAGATATTTTGGAAAACACCCGAATGAAGTTCATTTAACATTAACATTACATACACATTCTTTGCACATTTTTTTTTTAATTTTTAGTTTTCAAAGTAAAAGGATTATCAAGCATAAATGAATGAGACATTTTAGTGATGGTAAACCTTAATGATATAGGAGACTACATAATCCTTTTAGACTTTGTACTATCATGTATGAAAATTGTTGGGAATCACGGTTGTCCTTAGACCAAAACCTGCAGGTATTAGTCAACGATCGCATCGCCAGAGATAAGGATCCACGAGAGGCAGTTAGTTCATGTCATGAAACACAGAGGGAACGTTGGTTTATCCAATGTCCAACAATCTCCCCCCCAACGTGAGTCGAGTGTGTATCAAACTCGTGATACATTTCTATCCTTCTTATTTAACAAGATAAACTTATTTTGGTCACCTGTCATGTTTCTTGAACAACCACTATCCACAAACTATTGATTTTCATCACTATGTGCAGATAAAGCTAGACCAGATTTATCAATGGTGGGTCCTCCTTCTTCAATTCTTCTCTTTTGAATGAACAATTTTGTGTATCATGGCCATAATCATTGAATTTTGAGCAAATAAGACCATACTTAGACAAAGGGTCAAATGAATTGTAAGTCTTGATCTTTCCTTGTGCTTTTAGGTTGCGTGGCTTACTTTGATGATTGATCTTATATCTTGAAATATTATCCTTATGAGTTGTGCAATGCTTAGCTTCATGACCAATGTTTTTACAATGACAACAATAACCAAGAAATATTGTTTGATACATGTTAGGATAGCCTTGACTTGATGTAGTATTCTTCCTTGGAGGTAGCCTTCCTTCATTCCTTGGGTTGTTAAAGGTGGACCTTTGCTCTTGGTGGGATGACTTCTCCTCTTTTCGATGACTGCAAAGAATGTGAGCATAACTTCTTTGGATTTTTACATTCTCCTTTGTACTTGATGATTCTCCTTTGAAACCAATTCTAGAATTGTCATGTTGAGGTCTTTGAGTATTAAGGATGTTATCAAGAGTCTGAGAGCTTTTCCAACTCTTTTTAACTTTATCCAACTCTTTTCTTATGGAAACAATTTCAGCTTCACATTTTTCGCAAATTTCTTCTCTTTCTTTTAGTTTATTGTTCAAGAATTATTCCTTCCTTTTTACTTCCTCTTTTTCCACTTTGAGAGAAATGATCTTTTTTCATAATTTCTCATTTTATTCAATGGCACTCATTAGTAAATCATCCACATTTCCTTTTTCTTCTTGTTTGGAATCATCTTCATTTGTAAATGCCATATTAAATAATACTTTATTGCTTCCAAAATAGTTATCTTCTTTATTGGACTCATCATCATCTCTTTTGTGTAGGAAAGTATTTTTAGTTGATTTCTTCTTAGTAATATCAAATTCTTCTTCATCCGAGTCATCTTGTTTGGAGAATAAATTTTTCTTGTTAAAGCTTTTCTTCTTGAACATCTTCTTTTTATATTCATCTTCATCATCACTATCGTGTTTATGAGGACATTTTGTAGCATAATGTCCTATTCTTCCACATTTAAAACAAATGAGAGGATACTTTCCTTTGAGCTTGGACCCTTTCCTTAGTTTTCTTATGAATTGAACTAGTTTAGATTCAGTGTTAGAATCATCACTACTATAATTATATTTTTTTCCCTTTCTTTGATGACTTTGAAGATTTGAATGTAACTTCCTTGGAGTTAGGGATTCCTTCTATCATTTCTTATGCAATGAGAATCCCATGAAGTTTGTCCATTTTTAGGTCATCCAAGTCCTTCATTTCTTCTATGGCGTTGACTTTGGAATCAAAACATTCTGGAAGTGATCTCAAAACCTTTTGGACAATTGTGATTTCTTCAACGGTTTCCCCTAAACCTTTAAGTGAGTTAATAACTTCATCTACTCGAAGGAAAAAGGCTGCAATATCTTCTTCGTTATCCATCTCAAATTTTCTTCTATGTGTTTGGAGTTTTTCCTTTTTGACCTTGGAGTCTCCATCATAGATAGCAATAAGCTTGTCCCACATTACCTTGGCAGAATCATAGTTCATAACTTTTGTAAATTCTAAATCAGTAATTCCACTTGTCATGGAATTTAGTGCTTTTGCATTTGGCATATAAAATTTCCATCCATCCTAATCTATTGGTGGAGTAGCTGTAACTTTATAACCATTAGTAAATGATTTCCATACTTCAGGTCCAAGAGACATTAAATAGAATGTCATCTACTCTTCCAAAAGCCAAAGTTTATTCCATCAAATTGGGGATTTTTTCCTGAATCCTGATTCTTCATTGTGAATTAAGAATCCTTCTTCCAGCTATGAGGCTGACTATGAAGAAGGGGGCTTTGATACCAATAGTTGGAAATACTGGGGGGGTGAATCAGTATTTATTTTCAATTGTTATGTTTACCAGTTAAGATTCTTCACAACTATAATCGTAAAAAAAATAATAAGTATTTTATTATAATCAAGTGAGGACACCAATCCTCTTTTACAACAAATTGAGTACAATGATGTTTGAGGGCACCAACCCTTCAATCCTTCGGGCTCCAACCTGTTGCCATGCACCAACTTGGACTTTTGTGAGGCTCCAACCTCTAGGGCTCCAACCTTGTTTTTAGAGGCTCCAACCCCTAGTGCACCAACCCTCCAATTTTTAACAAATTGAATATATGAATGACTTACTTTCAAAAACTTCAAGACTTCCTTCAATAGTCATACTACCACGGACTCCTAATTTGTCCACTGTCCAAGATCTGAATATGAGTGTTCTTTACTATCCAAAGCTTCAAGTTCTTCACTGTTCAACCCTTCAAGTTCAACATTGTTCTAAGTTCCAGGTTCTTCATTATTCAATCCTCCAAATTCATCATTGTTCAAGCCTTCAAAATTTTCATTGTTCAAGGCCACGAGTTCTTCACTATTCAAGAGTGTGCAGAGGTTTCAGGTATGACGTGTCACACATAAGTCTGTTACAGGTCCGAGCTATAATTGGCCCAAACCTCCTCCGATCGAGTCACCACATTTCCAAGCTTATATGTGCCATAGTTCCACAGGTCTAAACTGTGTAAGCCACTAATATGAACAATATTCAAGCTGCAAATCCGAATTGTAAGCCACAGGTGATTTTCCTTAAAGTAATCACGGATTTGATGTGTAGCCTGAGCTCCACATGTGACTGTAACTCTAGCCCTTTAAGGTACACATCCAAGCCTTTCAAAGTTTGACCTTCCACAGATAATTGTCCATAGACATGTTCACAAGTCCAATCCCTCCACGTGAGATTGCCCACAGGCACAAGATATAGTTTCATCAATTTTTAACCCAATCAAATTTTGCTTCCTCTTCTTGGCCTTTAACTTCTTTTCCTCGATGTTGTAAAGTTCACAAGTTGTGAACTATGTCTTACTCTTTGCGATAGATCACCGAATTAGATGCTTGTGAAATAAAGATCCGAGTACATATATATATGCATTTCACCTTGAAGTGAAGAGACATGACCTATGGATGAAGTCGACTTGAGAGAGAGAGCATAGGTCAGCTAGACGTAAAAAAAATATTTTTCTTTATATGTGTATCAAAGGTTTGTATCAGAAGCTTTAACATGAAATAACGTGCAAAACTTTCGATATAGGAAAGTTCCGACGAGGCGAGCGCAATATTATATTAAAATTGTTATGATAAAACCAATCGGGTACACAATCATATTGACAATCGGCAATTAGAGGGTCTTATCAGAGGTGCCATTCAAAAGTTATGATAAAGTGGCAGATGTGATTTAATAATTAAACCGTTAACTTAAATCAAATTGGGTCTGCATATCGGAAGTTAGAGATTGGGGGTCCATATCGAATATTGGAGATTAGAGTTGGAGATCAAAGTCAAAGTGGTGACACGCAATAAAACACGTCGATATGACATTTCTATGATACCATTGTTCTTCACTTTTGGCTCTTTCTTTTGGGCATATACAGTCTTCTCTTGGATCTGCTCCTCCTTGGCTTGTCTTGGCTCCCGCTCTTGGCTTCTGATGACTTTCCTTTGGCTCTCAAAGGCTTCTCTTTGAACTATTTCTCGCTCTACTCTTTAGTACTACTCCTCTTGCTCCTTGGGTCCAATGCTTCTTGGGATTATGTATAAGATATATAATAAATAATATATATATAATAAATATATATATATATATATATATATTAATATATATATATAGAATATATATATAATATATAATAATATATATTATAATATATATATATGCCAATCATGATAACATTGACATCTCAACAAAAATATGATGTTTCTATTACTTTTGAAATTGGCATTCGTAATGTGTTCTTAATTCATCTTGTATATCCATAGGCATTTTTAAAAATATTTTTGCACTAAATCACTTAAGCATATATTAAATCAATTGTAATAGAATGGTTAAAGTGACTAGACTCAAAGTTAGATACTATGGTTGGAATTATTTGAGCTAAAAAGCTTAGGAAAAACAAAAGTAATATTGCCTTATCATCTTAATATATTAAGTATACAATAGTTAAAGAATCATTTTCCTTAGCCAAAAAAAATAAAGGAACAAGAGTGGTAATGCAAGGAAGGAGTCTAAGAAAGAAACCAATTATAATGAAAAAATAGAACCAACAAGTAAACGAACATTGAAGACCTAAGTCCTATCACAACCTCACAATAGTAAGAGGAATCCATCCAAGGAGATTTGCTAGCACACATATTTAGAATAACTCATTATTTGGAGAGGCAATGCTTACATTGAACTAAAAGAGACTAGTTTAAATTAAGTGGTTGAAGTCTCACACCAAAGGTATACCAAAGTATAAAAAAGAAAGTTACACATTTTTTTTAATGTATAAGAAACAAGCCACACAAAGTTCTATGTAGTCTCATCTATCTAGCAAAGTTGAGAAAATTGGTAGACAATTTAGATTCCCACCACGAATTACTTTGAATTATTGTTATTAATAATATTTATAAAAATTATATATATATATTATATAACAAATCTAACCATAATATCACTTTTACTTTATATAGAGATTAATTCAGAAATAAAAATTTGAAGCAAAAAATTACCTTAAATTCAATCATGACTTATTAATACTATAGATTTAAAAAAACCACGCAACATATAATAATATATATATTTTGTAAGGAAGGAACGATTCAGTGTGAACACCAAAAAAAATTTCGATCATATTTGAAGGAGACATAAACATGTTTATTCATGCTTTTATAATG
>APFE031118326.1:0-88576 GCA_000404065.3 Pinus taeda | reverse complement strand
TTTTTATCAAGCTTGAGGAGGATAACATATGCTTGTTCTATAATTTTCCCTTCGGGAAAACCCGTCGCTATGTTTTAATGAGCCTAGCGACAGTGAAACTCATTCTTGTCCCTATGGACAAGTATGTCGCTATTGGTTTTAATGAGTTTAACGAAAAAGACAACTTGGTCCTTTTTCAATTTTAGAGAGTCTAAAAAGGGATGGAAAGGAAACTCCAGTAATCCTTTTTCGTCATATAATCCCTTAAGTCCGAAAAAGTATTAAATAATACGAAAGGGACGAATTTTCGATAGTTTTAACTAGCTGAACAAGACAAGCGCTCGATCTTTTTGTGTAATAATCCCTCAGGTCCAAAAACATTAAAATCTAGAGGAGGGATAGCACTTCTAGTAGCTTTAACAAGATGGAGAGGCCAATTGCTAAGCAATCTTTTCATATTTTACAATTCAAATGAAAAGAGCTTAAAGGAGACTCGTTTTTTAGGAACGAGTGATATTTTCAGGTAGCTGCTAATTCCACATAAGGTTTGGATTTTTCCAGTCACGGCAGTGTCACAAGGATGGCTAACAGAATCACTCATCGTAGTTGTTCCTCAAAAGGATAAAAAAATCAAATGGAGGCATATGATCGGCTAAAACAAAGTGGAGCTGATTGTAAGAACACTACCAAGGCTCAAAAGCTGATTATAATGCATTCGCAATGGTTATTTACCAGAGAGTGGTTCATTTTTTAATGATCTTGAACTTTGGGGGAACATTTTCTCATTGCTTAGGTTTAATTTTTAATGAGCTTTAACTTCACATAAAAGATTGCTCGTGATAATGGTCATTGATACTCGACCCACCGTTAACACTATGTTCTTTTGACGATCATACTACCTGTTCAATTTCTCCATCAAACTGATTAGAAATGAGAATACATGCTTGAAAAATGAGTTAAAACACTAATACCCTACTCGAATTACGTGAAAAGTAACTTAAAAGTAGTTTTTTACCCCTCATTTTACCATTTCATTTGAGCTTGATATTGTTGGAGCTTTGGAGGTGCTTTCCCCTTGATTTTCACTAGCTAATTCTAGGATATTTTGTGGATGATTCTTGGCACCGTCTGGACCAGGTAGGAGCTTAACCTATGCTTTTCAGTTGCATTCTTTCCTTTTTGAATTTTGAGCATGTTTCCCTTCTTTTCTGAGCCTCTGGGGTTTGAACAATTCATTATGCCCCCATCACACCCTGTGTATATCGAAAGGTGTGATGCATACTAGGCTAGCCATTGGCCAGTCAGTATGCATCACTCCCAATACACAGCTGTGGTGCGATGGGCACAAGGAGGGAAACTTGTGCACAGTTGTTTCATGGAAATCTTCCCTGTTTTTTGCCAAATCAGGATCCTGACTCTTCTCTTGTTTGTTTTTAGAGATTCATCGGAGCAAAATGGTTGTTACATGGTGAGAATGTGAGCATGAAGAAGAGGACATGGTTGCTTTACATGATCCAGGTACGGTAACTGCATTGCGGAGCTGTGGTTTGCTCAATTTCTTCTGCATTTCTAACATGAGGCAACAAATCAACTTGTTGCAATATTTCCTCAATGCATGGGATCCTACCAACCAGGATTTCCAAATCAGAGGCAAATCCATCCCCTTGACTATCGTGGACATCTACTTTTTGACCGGTTTATCGAGGCATGGTGCCCTTTTCTCACTATCACGTTTCGCTCGCGGGGGAAAAACCGTGAGGGATTATATTCGCTGATACTATAGAGAAGGATCTCAGCCGAGTGGGGATGGAAAGATCAACATCCGAGATGTCACTGACCGGTCTTTGAGGACCATCTTGTTCACCTTTTCTAGACTGGCTAGTAGTGCGTTTCTTCACTTGGCCAACAGGTCCTATATGCAGTATGCCTTAGAATGCCTTGAACGGAAGGTGTTCAACTGGTGTGATGCAGTACTTCCGGTGATAAAAGAACAGCTTACCAAGGTGAAAAATAGGTGATCTAAGAAATTTGGTTATGGTTCCATTTTGACCTCTTTCGCCTTGGAGAAGATCCCACTGATGTAGCCACATTACATTTCACTTGGTTTTTCCGCCACCGACTAAGCCAGGATGCAGAGATGGGTTGACCTTATGGCCCAACATGTTGGTCAGCCGTAGGTTTCTTTTTCTGATGCCTTCTTTAAGTGTTACAACCATTAGGAGATGGTTTATGCTGAGTGTCCATATGCTGGTATGGATTTCCGGGGTGACCCAGATTTGGTGCTGCCGGCTAGTGAGCAGTGGAGTGCTATAGGTAAATTTTTTTATCATCTCCCTGTTTATTGCTTTTATAATGTTGTTGTGCTCCCTTACATCAAGACTAATCAAAACTCATGTGCTCATGCAGATATCGGACAAATGCGACCAGCAGAGCACCTGAGAGCACCAGCTACCGTTCCAGCAGGAGAGGCTATAGGGAGGGTTGTCCTTCGCGACCTGGATGTGTCTAAGACTCTTGCAGCATTGCAAGATTAGATCAAAGGCCTCACTCTCAGTATCCCAGATGTGAGTACTGACGAGTTGCCTCTGATATTACAGCGTCATACTACTGGCATGCCACGTCGATGGACCAGGCTTTTACGCATGATTACACAGGCGGTGACTTGTTATCACTAGCACCATTAGACTAGGGTGCCCCCTAGCATTTTGAGTTTTTGGGTCATTTGACCGATTTTTTCTTGGACACAAAACACTATGTGTAAACCATAAACAGTTATATATATTTTTTTTATTTTCGGAGCTTCATTTTGGTTAAGTTACATGATCCTGATGCAAATATTGATGAAATGCCTTTCTTTTATAAATGTCGCAAATGTCTATCTAACACATAATTTGCCAATGAATCTGTTAATGTGTTTAAGTTTCTAGAAATATGTGATATGGGATAGAATCGAATTGTCTTTCCAAAATCTTGACCCTTAGGAACATGCAATAGATAGCTAGATTCCATACAGAATAGATACCGGTGAGTTGTAGAATGATGAGTTGTGAGTCTAGCCTGATAACAAGTCTGCGTATGCCATGTGCGATGGCATCAGAGAGGAGCCTATCAATGCATTACATTCAGTGATTTTGTTCGTTGATCGGCCAATACATACCCCTCTGGTACTTACTAACTCGCCCCTTGGATCAAAGATGGCCCAGGGCGCAGAAGATAGGTTCCACAAACTACGGTTTGCTCTATCAGCATATCCAACAAATGATTCCAATGGGTTCGACATCTATAACAAATGCAAAATTGGATTACCTAACCAAAAACGATTGCTCTTAGCGAAAACAAAAATGTAACAAAAGCATAGGGGTTACTATACTGAGTTAAGCATAGTAGCGCTTAAGGTACAACCCATTGCGGGGTTGCGCCAATGGAATCCCATCGTAATAAACTAACTCATAGGCTCATTTTGCTAATACATGCTTGACAATATAGGGTCCCATCCATAAAGTCTTGAACTTACCTGCTCCCAACTTATCGGACTCCTGGTCGTAAAGTAAGACCAGGTCACCTTCTGAGAAGACATGGGGTTTGACATTCTTGTCAAAATACACCTTGACCCATTTCTTATGGGCTTCGTTAGCCAAGGTGGCATCACGATGGGTTTCATCCAATTTGATTAATTCCAAGAAACGAGCCTCCTCTTCTGAAGTTCCGAGGAGAAGGTCGACTGCGAGCTTGAGGGACGAGATTTCACACTGAACTGGTAAGATTGCTTCCAAGCCATACACCAGCTGAAAGGGTTTAAACCTGGTCGCATTTCTCACCAATGTCCGGTATACCCACAGGGCTGAGTATAGGATTAGGTGCCAACTCCGTTTATGGACTCCAATCATACTTTGCAGCATGCACTTTAGGACTTTGTTGATTTCTTCAACTTTCTCATTAGCTTGCGGATAATACGGGGTAGAGCTGTCGTGGGACAGTCCTAATTTGCAACCAACTCAACCATCATGTGATTACGAAAATGCGATCCATGACCTGTGACTATAGCTTGTGGAACACCAAATCTAGAGACTACATGATTGAAAAAGAAAAGAGCAGTCGTTTCGCCGTTGTTTAATGTAGGCATCACCTCGGCCCATTTCGTAAAATAGTCAACTGTGATTATGATATACCCATGCCCCCCGGCCAAGGTGGGGTTACATGTCATGAAATCTATGCCCCATTTGGTGAATGGCCCAACAACAACTACTGGCTGTAGAGGCACGGGTGGTATTCTGGTTTTGTGGTCGAAGATTTGACAAGCATGGCGACTTCTGACTGCAGTTATGCAATCATTGAACATTTTTGGCCAGAAGTACCCTGCTCGTAAAATATTTTGCGCTGTAGTGTAACCAGATTGATGCCCCCCACACGCGCCTGAATGAAAATCATTCAGGACTTTTTTGGCCTCCTAATGGGTGAGGCACCTCCATAGAACTGTATCGATACCACGACGGTAAAGTGTATCACTGACGATCATGTAGTCTTTTGCTTGGTATCAAGTATGTCGCTACTCCAAACAGGAGGTATTAGACCTATATGTTTGGGTCTAGAGATAGATGATTATATCTCCATACCACGGATTGCTTGAAGATATCAGAAACAAAGATTCATCCATGATTGTTGCATTGGATGTTGAATCGTTGGACAATGATGGGAGATCGCATAGTAACTCCGTGAAAACTAGAGCTTTCTTTGATTTGGATTTTACAAATTATATATAAAACTCTTGCAAAATTGCTATCCATTTGGAATATTTTCCCCCCAGTAACTGTCGCGACAAGATATAAGTCATGGGGTTGCAATCTGACAAAATGGTAGTTTTTCGAAAGAGGATGTAGTGTCGAAATCTCTACATCACTTGAATATCTGCGAGAGCTAGCTTTTCAACATAAGAGTACTTTCTTTCTGTATCATTTAAGATTCGGCTTAAATAATAGACAGGATGTTCAATTCCATTGTCTTCTTGAACTAAAACCATTGCTATGGTCATATCTGCTGCAGCCAGATACATGTTATAGTTTTTTTTATAATCAGGAGCATATATTAATGATGCTTTTATTAGGGATTCCTTTAAAGCATCAAAGGAAGCTTGTGCGACCTCATCCCAGATGAAGGGTACTTCTTTTTTCAACAGACGAGTATAACCTTTAGCAAGTTCGGCATAATTTGGAATGAACCTCCTCAGAAAGTTTGCTTTCCCTTGGAGTTTCTGAATCTGAAGCAAATTTGACGGTGGAGGCAAATCAATGATTGCCTGAACCTTACAAGGGTCGAGACGAATCTTTTCTTTTGAAACTACAAATCCAAGTAAACGACCAGAACCGACACAAAACACACATTTGTGTGGATTGAGCCGTATCATGTAGTGTCGGCAATGTAGAAATATCGCTCTCAAATGCTGCGGATGATTAGTCCGCTTTCGCAAATGAGTCAGAAGATCATCGAGATATGGTTCAACGATGTTGTTGATGTCGTGGAAGGCATAATTCATTGCCCTCTGAAAGGTTGCTCCTACATTCTTTAAACCAAAAGGTAGCTTGCGGTAAGCGAATGTGCCCCATAGAAAAATAAATGCAGTCTTTGCCTGGTCCTATGAGCGGATATTTATTTGATTATACCCCAAAAATCCATCCACAAATGAAAAGATTTCACATCTGGCACATTCATCAATTATTTGGTCAATGAAGGGTGTAGGGTAGTTGTCCTTTGGACAAGCTTGATTTACATCCCTATATTCGACGCACACTCTTATCCTTGCTTGCTTTTTCATTACAGGAACAATATTCGATACCTAATCAGTTAGAGGAATGGGGTAAATGAAACCAACATGGAGAAGTTTTTCAACTTCTAGCTTGATGGCAGCGGCTTTCTTGGGGTGCACCTGCTGAAGCCGTTGTCATACTGGTTTGACATCTAGATACATCTTAATTTCATGTTCAACTATACTCGAGTTGATGCCTAGCATTTCTTCATATGACCATGCAAAGACATCTCTGAACTCACGAAAAAGAGCATAATATATTTCCAGTTCTGTAGGAGAACAAGATTTGCTGACATGAATATTCTCTACAACATCGGTTTAGTGGAGATATTTATGGCGATAGTTTCTTCAATATTGGACAGGTTTCGCTCGGAATCCACCGTATTTACAGCATTCGATAGGAAATCAAATGTTGAAGGATGATCAAGGTCACTGGAACAATCTTCTTTGTAATCTAGAAGATGGGAATGATGGTGGTAGTCTTCCCATGGTACCCCATCAATCATCATTGACCGAACAATTCCTTCGTCTGTAGAGTGTACATGCGACCAAGGATCTGAAGGGGTACTATATTCCTTACACCTATCTATCCAAATGCTTGATGAGCATTGATTTGGGTTCGCCTCCCATGCCGAAAACATTGATTGCTACAATATTCTATTGGGTTTGGAGGCAAAACCTCACAATGATCCATGCTAACATCGTGATCAGATATCTTTTGAATGGAAGACACCATATTCCAGGTTCCCACCATTTCCATTTCCGCCAGATTTTTTGGAGGTGGTAGGGAAAATGTACCCATCAACATCGGGTCTTTTAGTAAGCCTACTCCGTTATTTTGAAGCAAATGAGAGCTCCCGTGGATCATCGGAATGCTTCCCGTAACTTGTGAACTGTTGGGGAGAAACGTTTGTTGGTCGACGATTGTAATTCCTCCTTGGAAAGGAAATGCAATATTTCTGAAGTATGTCGACACAACAGTGGCCATAGCATATATCCAAGGCCTTCCCAGTAGGATGTTGTAATCAAGGTTTCCATCGATAACTTCAACATCAATTTCTACTGTCTTGCCCGCCAGTTCAACTTGCAAGTTACTTCAAATCCCGTATGGAGTGTATGTTCAACCATCAAATGCTTTCAACGTCGTTGACGATCATGACAAGGGTGGTGAGCCCAAATTTTTCCAGCAACTCATCAACATAATACATGTAGATGCTCCCTCATCAATAATTGTTCAATGAACAGTTTTTTTGAGGGCTTTCACTTGAATAAGGAAAGCAAGTTGAGCTGGTAATTGAGGATCATAACCTTTATGATTAATGGCCGCAAGATTGGAATCCGTTGGGTCAATCCCACCTATTGTTGATAATAGAGCCTACTTTTGGGAGGAGCAATTTTGCAGTACCTCAAGTGTCGACATAACGGACGGCGATTGGGTTAGGTCCTCTACTATATTATAATTATGTGTTGCTCTGGCACGAGGATTAAATGTCGATTTGTGTACTACTCCCTTTGGCGGCTTTATCGTCAACTCAGGAATGATGGGTGGCACAACTTTGGTCGAAGTTGTCATCGAACTACTAGGCTGATCAGTAGCCTTGTTGTTTGACAGTTGTGGATTCCCGTAATCTTTATTCCTTGTTCATATCAAAGCATCATTTTTCTATTTCGAAATGGACAACATGAGTACTTGGGATGGGGAAGCATTTTCACTAGCAACCAGATTGGTTCCCAGGTTTGGAAATGGATCAGTTAATACCGCTGAGGTTTTTGAACTCTTAAAGAGTTTCTTGACTTCAGCTTTCTATGGACAATCTCTCGTCCAATGATCCTCATCGCATATCTGACACCCCGCGGGGGGTTTCCTTTTCCCAGAAGGGTTTGCAGAAGGTTTCTCAAGAGAAGACTTATCCTGTTTCTTCTTTTTCCCTTTCTTTTTCTTCTTGCCCCCTGGTTTCTTCAGTTCTTTTCCTTTTTCAGTTGACATGGCATTTACCTTCGAGGCAAGAAGTTCTTCATTTGCATTTTGACTAGAAATCGTGCGAGCTTTCTTCGATGTAGCCTTTACAGTTTTCGTGCTAGTCGTACCTATCACACCATCACCGGTATGAGAGTCTTTGTTTGATTTTAGAGGAGGGGGAACTGAAAATTTCGTTCTAGGAGCATCAAGGATTTTGTAATAGAGCATGCTAGACTAAGTATAGATCAAGTCTAGATATTGCGCACGAGCAATGACTTGCTCTTCAATGACGACTCCTCCCTTTACCACATCTTCTGTGATAGAAGGTAACAATGACTTAATAAACCATTCAGCTAACAACTAATTAGGAACATATGTTTTTACCATTCTACGATGACGTTGCCACTCATGGATATGATCAGATATGTGAGTGGTTCTCGTCTATTTGAAATTGGTAAGTTGTCGTCTATTTGAAATTGGTAAGAAGCTCTGTTCTTGTTTCATACCTTATGGGTAACTGAAAATGGATTAAAAAGGTTGTGGCAAGGGTGCTGAAGTTATCAAATGAAGCTCTAGGCAATTCAATGTACCATTTTGTTGTCGGACCAGTTAACATTTGCTGGAAAAGGTGAAACCTAATTGAATCATCATTTAGAGTGTTGGATGAACAACACAGATGAAAGATCATCTCATGATTCGACAGGTCTTCACCCGGATTTCCATTAAATTTAGGAATATATGACGGAATTTTATGAGGAATCGCCGACCACCAAGGGGCATAAGCAATTGGATCATTTGTTAGCTGATTTAGATCCAGTAACTCTAAAGTCGCCACAAAGGGAAACTGTTGATTCAGGTTCGGCGAAGCATACCCAAGATAGGATGGTATCGCCTAAGCAGTGGTTCTTTGCATACCAACATAATTCATTTGATGCTGATAAGTTTGGTAAAGTTGATGAGCATAACCATTATGAAATGATTGATGTTGACCGTTTTGAATATACGGCTGCCCATTACTTGCAAAGATTTGTTTCTTTGATCCTTGGTAAGCTTGTTGGAATTGTGGTTGTTGATATTGCACCAGCCATGGTTGGGAAACCATTTGCTGTTGTCCAATACTAGCTATTTGACCAAGATGAGGGGTAATAGTACCCGTTTGAACCTGGGTCGCTCCGGTTAGGGAGCCACTAATCGGTGATTGCGGTTGTGTCATGGAGACAGGAGGTTGTTGTATTACAACCTAAGAGACTTGAGGTTGACATAAAATAGGCAACGCTTGTACTTGTGACACTATCACAATGGCCGGTGTAGTGGGGATATCCAACATAGGTAGGCTTTGTTGCATTGAGTATACAACTCTTGGTTGTTGAGGCAGTATTGTCACCTAACCGCTAGATGCAATTCTAGCATGACCCGAATTATGTTGCGAACTCCCATATGGTTGTTCTCCTGGAGGAAATAATGAAAGGCCATACTGCCCCCCATATGGCGGCAATCCAGTGCTCAAAGGAATGATTAGCCTTTGGGGATCAGACTGCCCAAATTGTTACTGTTGCAAAGGATCAATTTGTTGAGACTAAACATAAGAGATTCTGGATGAACAAACGAGAACAGACCATACTATCGAAACAGTCCCTGGATGGACTCGATCTAGTGGTTGAGAGCTAGTTGGGACAGATGGTATACCAGCGAACATTGTTGGAGTAGCAGAAAGAAGTTCTGTTGCTGCTGCGTCAGATGACACAGTCCTAGATGTCGACGGTTGTTCAGACATATCTAGCCTATCCCAAATATTTCCTAGTGATTCTACAAGAACTTGCGATGAAAGGAGACTAACTTCTAATGATGAAGGATATAGAGTGATCCTGGATCCAAAATGCAATGGAGTACTGGATGGAGGATCCTCCACAATCTCTTCTATTGCAATCAATCCAGGTGGGAGAGGTAGACCGTCAGGTCCGTAAAATATTTCTGGTGCCGAAGAAGGTATAACTCTGTAGCGACAATTGTTGGAGGGGTAACACCTTCTGAATCAGCTGTAGATGGAGCCGATTCACGAATAGAAGCATTTACCGTTACACTAGGATTAGTTCTAATGTCCTCTTGTGGCTGTGGAACTTCTTTTGTAAAGGTAGAGGTACCAGAGATGGTTGGAGTAACCGGAGTCCCTGAGGATGTTGGAGCACAAGTTCCAAGCAAACCAGGGGACTTTGATCCAGTTAAGTGAGTTCGCTTTGTTTGGAATGGTTTCGTTTCCGGAGTCAAAGACGGTTGAATCATTAATCTCTGTGAACGATGGGGTTTTGATTGAATTTCTTCCACGATTGCGGATTACTTGATCAACTCAAAATAAAGGGGAAAGAGTGATTCTGAATTTAATGAATTGTAGACGCTTTGACACAACTTGCTTTTTCAATTTTTAAGAGTCGAGAAAAAGCTAAAGATGACTCTATTCGCCTTCAATTTTTAATGAGCCTGAAGTGACAAGTGCTCAGATGGACCTTTTCCTTTAAGGAGTCTGAAAAGGAACAAAAGAGACTACTCTGGAAATCTAGATAGAGGGATTACCAAACCAATCACAAAACTGCACAATACTTTTTATGGTACAGCAGTCAATGTTCCCGAATGTTGTGTTCAATGCATTGCAATCGATAGGGCGGTAGACACGGCTTCCTAAGGATAAAGGATATAGCCTATTGTGGTCTCCCAATATATACTCAACGGTATGTGGGAGCACAAGTCCGTACTAGAACTTGACGTTTCAAAGAGGAGGAATCACCCAACCTACAATGAAAGCAATAGTTACCAGGCTTTATGACGTTGGAATACGTCTCTAGCCTAGACTTCTAAATGTTGTGCGTTAGGTTCCAAAGCGTTTTTCTGTTCATTGAATTTATTTTACAGTTGATCTTTCTTAAGTAGTTTTCCTTTCAGGTTCACCGCGTGATGTAGATATACAATTCCTAAAATGCAACCTAAGATGATAAACAATCGTTTACTCTTCTTTTTTGCAATGAAAATCCTAGCTACTAAGGAAAGAGAAATGGGATTATTTCAACATAGAGCAAAGAGCACACACTAGATGCATTGTCCTAAATCAAAATCAACAAGAAGTCTAAATGCAAATGCACATGCATGTATTTTTTTTTGCTTTCTTAATGTGTGAATGACAAAAGGAATGCTAAGTACAAATCTGAATCATCTCAAGCGACAATACTAATGATTTTCTTTTCAAAAAATGGAAGGAAGATAATGACAACACTTTGCGATTTTGAATTGAAAATTGCTTTCGACACTTGAAAAACTATTAATCCAAATCAAATACAAGAGTAAGAATGTAATAGACCATCAAGAATAGTAGGAATATTTTCTTCGACTGAAAAAACGACACTTGCAACACTTCCAAATCAAAAGACGACAGTTTGATTATGCTACTTCTTTGTAAAGGAGAACCGTAAATGGCGAACAATACATAAAAACATTTACAGTTCTTTGTACTATGGAGGCTGAATCATGTAAAGGAAGGGAGTTCCTATAGTGGTATATTGATCACAGACAGCAAAACTCCTGAATAAAGCTGAAGAGAATGAACAAAAAACCAAAATCTGGAAGTAGAAGAGGCCTTATCTGATCATCTCACCTGTAACACAGGAAAAGAGTGATGCATCTCACCTACTACACATGAGAGGTGAGATGGTCTAGGGATGAGACTTCAACTGGATTCTTGGTCACAGTTTGCAGTTCAGTTCAGGGATTTAAGCCGAGCAAATGATAGTCAGTAAATGAAAATCACAAGGGCTAATCTAATGAGGCTACTTGAGCCACCACCAGGGCAATTAGGATGTTTTCAAATCAATTGTTCAGTTTATAAACAAAACCAAGAGATAGACTGAAGCGGCATTGATCTACTTTGCACTTGCATAGCAAATGCAGTTTGAAGACTAGCTGGCTTGACTTCAGGCTCCGTCTGTAAGTTTATAAAGCAAACAAATATAGACAAGCAAACAAGCTATTCGCTCCCCAGTGGAGTCACCATTTTGTTATGGGGAAATCTAGTGTCCATGCAGAGCTGCTAGTCCCACTAAGACGGGTAGCTATCTTAGAAACAAACAGATTAAGGTTACTTTCATTTTCCTTTACAAGAAGTAGATAGAAGAGGAGCAAAGAATACCAACCTCAATCTTTCACTTGGTTCTCTGCTTGTTCCTTCTCCTCTTTGACAGATCTTTGCCACTCCTCCCTTGACCACTCTGCTTCAAAGAGTACCTGTAAAGTCAAAGCAACATAATACCTTCAAAGTGCAGAGATCTACAATCATAAACAATATAGGACCAAATATATATTGACCACAGACATGCATATATTAGCAAACATACAAGAATGTGGAGGAAAACTTGAATAGCTTTATTGATATATAGATTAGAAGAGAGGATTACAACCCATTGATCTGACCCAACTTCATCCTCCTAGCATGAAAGCCCTTATTCACATCATGAAAAGCTTAGATCACCCAACACTATGATATTCCACCAAGAAACCAACAGCACTTCCTTACAAGATACAAGATTCCAGCCTCTGGATCTCTGGGATGAGGGATCCATATATAGATGATTGCAAGGGGTTGAGTCAGCTTCTAGGATTTTTTATTAGTGTCTTCTCTCTGATAGTTCTTAATTCCACTTGGAAATTGATGATCTCTTACTCATCCCTGGGAGAATTTAGAGAGGCAAGTGTCACAGGAGAAGTTTCTGGAAGATTCCATGATCATCCACCTTGCAAACTGTCTCTGTCATTTGTCTACTCTCGCCCATCGCACCCTACATAAGGGATTTTGAGTATGCATCGCACTTTTTGCATTGAGCAAGTGAGATGCATCGCACCCTCTACACTGAGGAGTCTGTATGGTCCCATTTTTACTAGTTCTGAGTAGTTTTATGTGGAGATCTTCTGGGAGATGATGTAATCAGCTGACCTTGTTCCTTTAGGGTATGAAACAACACTTTTAGCGACTCAGAAGCCCTTGGTTTATGGACATATGTGATTGGGGTTGTAGTTCCCAAATACGTCTATAACAATGTATGATTAGTGTTTACATTTGAATTTTGAGTATCATCTCTGACATATGTTTTTGCAAGACAACGTAAGTATATACAGTGTCTCAGTTATATATCTATGTCTATATATATGTCACAATTATTTTTACGGATGTCTTATTCTTGATACTACATACTTTATGCTACATATTCTTGATGCTACACCAAGTTTTCTAAATCTATATGATGTTGTAATTTCTTGTTACTTGTCTTGTCATAGTTGAAATAATGGACTCTGTTGTTGTACTTAGAACTTGGTCCATCATAAGTCTAGGGTATGTAATCAGTTTGTATTGTATATATCTTTAGGTCAATTTTAGATATATTCTTGCATATATTCTAGGCCTATATCAAGAGTGGGATTCTTTTTCTACTGCTGCAGCAAGTCAACAACAAAAGTGACAAGCACACTTCAGATACGCATTGTAATTTTTAATTTTTATTTATTCATTATTATGCACTTACATGTGTTTTGCAGGCAGAGGTAAGTTGAACGATATTTTGTTTTGTTTTGGGATTGGTTTCGCGGGGAAAATTTTGCATGCAGGTAGAAGAAGATTCAAGTACAACATCAAACGAGAATTCAAGAGCAAAAGTATCAAATCAAAGGAAGCATTGTAGCAGTACATCCTTGAAGACATGACAACCATCTGTATATTGTGAAGAAGTGTCAAGGACAAGAGTCGTCATTGTCAAGTTGTAAAAGAGTCATTTGTAAAAGTGTTATAATTGGAAGAGTCATTGTTGTAAAAGATTCATTTGTAAAAGTGTCATCATTGGAAGAGTCATTATTGTAAAAGAGTCAATCTGCCTAGAGTCGAAAAGGCATTGTTGGGAGGTATAGGAGTCTCTGTTGGGATGATGTCATGGTTAGTTTTCAGGTCATAGTTTGATTGGTTGTTCAGTCAAAATCATTGTAAATCATATTGTATCACAGATCATTGTCCCTGGTGCGGGAATCTACACTATTGTCTCATTTCACTCATTATAGGGTGGCAGGGAGGTGTTAGGCTGGTGCATGAAGTCGCCTACAGGTTGGAGCCTATGAACATTTCAGGGTGGTAGGTTGGTCTAAGATGTTGGGGCATACATTTAGTTGACTACTGAAGAATCCAAGGTGTTGGGGCATCCTTCCAGTGGGAGCTGGAGGAGAATGATTTTCTAGAATTATAGGAAGTTGTTTCTTTCATTGCAGTTGCATCTGAATATTAAAGAATTTATTAGAAAAGTGTTCAGTGGTTTTTGACCCAGAGGGGGTTTTCCACCTAAAACTCGTGTGTCTATTGTGTTCTTTATTTAATTTTATTACTACATAAACATTAATAATAATTCACGATTAACTAATGCTCTGAAAATATTTAAATGTAATAATTGTTAAGAAATATTGATTCACCCCTCCCCCTCAGTATTTCCAAAAATTGGAATCAGAGCTTTGTTTCTTCAATAACAGTCTAAAAATTGGAAGGAGATCATGGAGTATACTAAGAATAGAATTCCTTTGTTCAATGGAAATAACTATGCACTTTGGAGTGGAAGAATGCAGGGTCATTTGCTGGGGCAAGGATATGAAGTATGGGAAATCATTGACAAAGGCTTCACACTGACCCAGGATGAACAAGGTAAGAAAAATATGGTATATGATGAAAAGGCTAAAGGTCTTATTATCAATGGGCTTATTGAATCTATTTATCTTAAGGTATTGAGTTGCAAAACTACTAAAGAGGTATGGGGCAAGTTTGAAAATATATATGCAAGTGACTCAAAGGTGAAAGAAGCAAAGCTTCAACTTTTCAGGGAAAAAATTGAGCAACTCAAAATGAGGGAAGATGAAAATATTGCTGGATAATTTTAGCATGTTGATGAAACAACAAATACATTGGAAGATTTGGGAGAACCTGTTGAAACAAAAAATTGTTGTCTGAAAGATCCTTAGAACCTTGCCAGCAAGATTTAACCCTAAGGTATATGTCTTGGAGGATAGATCGAATCTGACCAATCTCAACATAGATGAATTGCATGGAATTCTTACGGCATATTAAATGAGGATTGAAGAAGAGGATGGCACATCTTACTTAGAAACATCATTTTCCGCATCCAAGAAGAATAGTAAGGAAAAGTAGACTACAAAAGCAAAAACTTGCAATTGTAAGGATGAGGAAAAGGAAGAAGATGAAGAAGAATTCTCAAATAAAGAACTTGCCTACTTCACATCAAAAACGAGAACATGTATGGGAAAATTCAACGTAAAATTCCATTAATATGCTTTGATTGTGATGAGTTGGGCATTTCGTAGCAAAATATCCTCACAAAAATGAAGTTGTTACAAAAGGAAAGAAAAGTCCTAAGAAGTTCAACAAGAAGGTCAAGAAGAAATGATTTAAGAAAAGTTTCTTCTCCAAAGAAGATAGCTCCTCATCCATAGAAGACAATGATAATGAAGAAGAATTCAATGGAAGAGTATTGTTTATGGCCAAGCACAATAAGAAAGAGGCACTTGTCAAAGAAGAAGAAATGACAAGGTTGAATTTCATAACCATGTAATCAGGGTTATCAAAGAGATCAAGGCTGAGAAGAAGAACATCAAACTCTTTAAGATGAATCAAAGACAGAAAGAGAACAGGTCCTAAATCTTAAAATCAAGGTTGAAGAATACAAACGAATTGAAGAATCACTCATGAAAGAATTAAAGGAAAGAAACAAGGAAAGAGAAGCATTGGAAGTTGAAATCGTTTCTTTACGAAAGGAAGTAAAAAATGGAAAAACTTTTCAAAACTATGCCAACAACTCGAAGACTTTGGATGAACTCATTAGAAACCAGTGATCATGCAATGACAAGACTAGTCTTGGTTACAAAGAAAAAATTAAAAAGGATTCAACTCCTTCTATGACAACTAAAGAAGATGTATATTCAGAATCTAGCAAGTAGGTAGATCTCCCAGCTAGATCAAGAGATCAAGATTCGCATGAAAAACCTTGGAAGACAATTCTTCGAAGAAGATTTCCTCCCAAGTATCAACCTATATTTTATGGTCATTGTTATTCATGTGGAATGTTTTGACATAGAGCTGTAGAATGTCGCATGTATGTTTGGAATGAATATAATTCCAGGAGATCTCTCAGAAATGGATATTCCAGAACTCAACAGAATATCAACAGATATGATCATTTGAGAGATGGTGTCGAATGTTACAAATGTAACCATTTTGGACACCTAGCTCGAAATTGCAGGAATAAAAGGGTCTGGAAAGGGAAACATGTATAGGAAGACAAAGCTGATAACAAGGTTTCAGCAGTTATGCTTTTAGGATTTGTAAAAGCAAAAGGCCATGAGGAATTAGTAGTTGCTTTATATAATGACTCAAGTCAAGATGGCCCACTAGGTGACTCACTATTTTGAACAATTAGGCTTGTTGACTCCTTAATGTTTGTAGAGGAGGATTCTATGTATCATTATATCCCACAATTCTACTATTGACAAGAAGGTAGTTTGAAAAAGATGGTAGTTTCATTACAGCTTCAGGGGGAGAAAAACAATTGAAGGATTACAGGTTATCGAGAACAAGGCAATATTAGTCTGCAAAGGATATGCACAGGTTGAAGGAATCTATTTTGAAGAAACATTTTCTCTTGTTTCCAGAATGGAAGCTATGAGGTTATTTCTCTCTTATGCTTGATTGAGAAAAATCAAGGTCTACCGAATGGAGCTTAAGTTAGCTTTTCTAAATGGTGAATTGGAGGAAGATGATTACATTGAACAATCCGAAGGTTTTCTTCTCTCTAACAAAGAAGACTACGTCTGCAAATTAAAGAAGGATTTATATGGTCTTAAGCAAGCTCGTAGATCTTGGTATGCTCGTCTTGATGGATCTCTACATAAACAGGGATTCAAGAAAGGAAGCACTGAAAAAAAGCTTTATGTGAAAGTGGATCGAAATAACCTAAAATTTCAAAGTATATGTGGATGATATAATCTTTGGAAGCAATGATGATTATTTAAGTAAACAATTTTTCACAAAAATGCAAAGTGAGTTTGAAATGAATATGCTTGGCTAGATCACATACTTTTTGGGGCTTCAAATTTCTCAGCAAGATAAAGGAATATTCATATATCAAACCAAGTACATCAAAGAAATGCTCAAGAAATTCCAAATGGAAGATTGCAAGCCAATCCTTAACCCATGGTAACATGTTGCAAGTTAAGCTTAGAAAATTCGTTAAAGGATGTGGACCAAACGTTGTATAGATCCATGATTGTTAGTCTCTTATATGTGATAGCCACCCAGACTGTTGGGTTGTGTTATATTCTTTCCACATAGTTAACAGGGGGTTTGAGGGGTACCTGTAACCCCACTTTATGGGGTCTGGGGCAGCGCCCCAGAAAATTTTGATTTTTGACCCTATGTTAGGTTGGGTGGACCCACCTATGGTTTTGTGCATGATTTTTGTACATGTTTTTTGGACGCAATGGTTTTTCAGTCCATGGTATTAGACGTGATGGTTTTCGGTCCATGGTATTGGACGCGATGGTTTTTCGGTCCATGGTATTGGATGCTTCAACATGTATAAATATGTATTATAACATTGAAAGGAACATAATGAAAAATCAAGCTGGTAGTCCCAGTTTTGGGATCCAGGGGAAAATCTCTGTGTATATGTGTTTTATGTGTTATGCTCTCACATTGTTTATTTTTTATGTTTTAGAATTCGTATGCAAGTAATTTCTATATGGGATTAAAACCTACACAGACTAATGTGATGTAGGCAGTTGGACAAATAGCAAGATTCCAAGCAGCACTAAAAGAATCTCATATTAATTATGTCAAAGTAATTCTTTAGTATCTTAAGGGCACATCGCAGTATGGTCTATGGTATCCCAAAGGAAATTATCTGGTCATCCAAGCTTATAGAAACACAGATTGGGATGGAAGTGTTGATGATCATAACATTACTAGTGGAGCAGCATTCTATCTAGGTGGTTGTCTTGTTTCATGGTTAAGTAAAAAGCAGTCTTCAATATCGTTATCCACAGCAGAAGTAGAATATGTTGCGGCAGCAGCTTGTTGTAATCAAGTTCTTTGGATGAAGAAAACTTTGAAATATCTTCAAGTCAAGTTCGATGAGCCTATTCCCATGTTTTTTGATAACACCAACACCATCAGTTTCTCCAAGAATCTTGTAATGCATTCCACAAAAAAGCACATTATAATTAAATATCATTTCGTTAGAGAGTCGGTCGTCGAAAAGAATATCAAGCTTGAAGATGTTGGAACAAAGGAACAAATTGCTGACATATTTACCAAACCACTATCTCGTGAATCATTTGAGTGTCTTCGCCAAAAGCTTGGTATTCTCCCAATTTTTCATTAGACTCTTTCTCTTATCTATTTGAGTAGAAAGGGGGAGTTGAGGTGTCTACAGGTCCACAGGAGGGTTGTTTGTCTAGGAAGAGGTGTCATGATCGTAGGGGGGAATACTTGTGTTGCCATCAATGCCAAAGGGGGATATTGTTTATCAGTGGTTGTTATTGATGTCAACCCAAGTAGCACTAGGGGCTACCCCGATCTTGCAAGCAAATTTTGACTTGACAAATCATATTATTTTGTGGCAAATATAGGCTTGATGGATTCTACTCTTTGAGATGTTTCTATTCATACATGGTAGGCCTCCCAGTTCTTCACGGTTTGAGAGTTATTTGCATTTGGTGTCATTAACCACAGTTATTGGGTTGAAACCATATGGGGTTATGGCATGGCACTCATAATTGGTTGTGGTCATTGAATAGTCAATAATTAATAATAATAATAATAATAATAATCTCCTAAAATACTTGTTGAGGACCCTTTGTTATAGATCCATTTGGGCACATCAATCCCATCATCCAGATCAATGTTTTAGGGCTCATCAAACCCTAATTTTAGTTGCTACATGCCCTAAAAAAGTCACCCCTTTGAATGCCTCCTTCCTAGATAGTTTCATGACTTGAAGACATCCAGAAATAGCCTCTAGAGGGACTAGCACAGGTAGGCCCATGTAAGGGTGCACTGCAGAGTAGTTAAGTCCATACCAAGGTGCTCTAAAGAGCAATTAGGATTCCTTTGACCTACGATGGGCAAGATTGAGCAAATTTCACATAGGGTTTGGGGAATATTCTTATCTTTTGGAGTCATCTAGAAGGTTCCCTCACTTATCAACTCCTATGAGCTTGAAAATGGATGAGGAATGAGTTAAGGTGCATCCTATCCTCTCATCCCTTCCTCCATGGAACTAATTCTAAGTATGGAAGGCCATTCAATGCCACCATTTATGACAAACCTCCTTCATCATCCTATAAATTGACCACTCATCTAAGTGATCATGGGCTGGATTATGTTGAATTATAACCATTGTTGCTATGATATTTCGCTTTGAAGCAAGTATTGTAATGCTACAAGTTTGTCATGCTTTTGATGTGACGTGGGTGGGGTCCAAGTTGGAGGAATGGCTTTGAATCAAACACCAATGGTTGTAATTCCTTCTTCTATTCAATAAAGTGTTTGAAACTTTCTCCCATGTGTTTGTATTCTTTTATAATGCTTGTATGTATGAATTGTATCTAATTCCTTTCACTTATATTCAATAGATATTTTTCTTTGATCTATTCTTTGTTTTTTGTTTTGTTTATAGGTACTTCTCAAGCGTATTAAGTATGGGAAGGAGCGACAGCATCGATACAAGGGAGACGAGAGGAATGTGGAACTACAAATAGGTCTTCTCATCTTCTCATCTTATCTATTGCTTATAGGAAAAGTCTAAAACACTTTAAACTATTGTTCTAGATACAGCTACTTATCTAGGGAAACTGACCCTAGGGTCAGTTTCCCACCTTTGGAAAGTGTTTTTACAAACTTTTCTCTGTTTGTTTGATTTCTGATTGATTAATGAATGTTATGTCTCAGAGAGCAAGTTTCTATCTCCTTGCCTAGCCCTACTTTGAGTTGATTTATTAATATTTATTTAATTTTTTATTTTTCATTATCAATCTATAGTCAAAGTTAGAATATAGTTGATTAATCTTCATTCGAAAGAAAGTATCGTAAAGTCTTATTTTCCTTCAAATCAGAACCTTCGTAAAAGTATTCATTCTTATGAAAGATTGATTGATTGTATGTTCATATTTCCTTTTGTTCATATTCACATTAAGGAAATAAAAAATAAATACATGCATGTTGCACTGAAAAAGTTTGTGTGCACTCATACGAATAGTGTAGGGAAATTGCATTAGATTGTGCTCTTTGCTCTTTGATTGAAAGAAATATGATTGCTCTATCCCTAAGTAGCTAGGATTTTCATCGTTAAATTGAATGGAAAGAATGCTTATCACAATAGTTTCATTTGTAGGAATTTCATAATACATCACGTGGCGAACTTGAAAGGCAAATTCCTAAGCAAGATCAACTTAAAATTAACATCAATTTACCTAATGGAGCATTATCATTAACGAGAACATATAGTGGTTCTAGGCTAGAGACGTGTTCTGACGTCGTAAAACAAAGCATTTTTCACTAACTTGTCTACAATACAACCTAAGTGTAATACCTCATTCCACGTACGTGATTATATCATAGCTTGTCCACGTACCTTCGGGTATATATGGCAGTGTTACGGTACGTAAAGTGTATGGGAATGCTCTCACTATGTAGTTTTGCATTAGACAGCGCTTATACAAACTGGGCCTCCACGTACCTTCAGGTGTATATGGGAGGACAACACTAGGTTTCTATCCATCCTTAGGTAACCGAGTCAGCCACCTTGTACATCGTGATACACTGAACACAGCATTCGAGGAGATTTCCTGCTCGTACTTCTTGGTTCACTAGGAGGTATTTTTTAGTTCACAGTTGCTTGGTAAACCTTTTTCCTAGCTTACCCCTTTTTATTTATTTCTTTTTTGATAATAAAGTTAATCAACAATCGTGGAGGAACATCAACCCTTACCCCATTGTTCAAAGAGAACAGCGAGAAAACTGCCTTTTCCACCTGAAGCTACACCTATTTGGTCAAATCAGTGTTGCTTAAATGAGTCAAGTACATTAAGAACTCCTAGTTCATCTGAATTACCTAAAACATCTATTTCAGTAAGTACTGAGACTCTAGTTACTCCAACCATTTTTGGCACATCCGTTTCTGAAGAAGAAGTTTCACAATTACCTGAGGACATTAGCATTGATCCTAGTGAAACAGTAACTGAAGTTGTTCAACAACAAGGTTATCCTCAACTTGAAGTTGCTCAACAAGAAATTACCTTTGAACTTGAATCAGTTCAACCAGAAGTTAATCCAGAACCTATCACAGTTCAAACAAAAGTTACATCTGAACCTGAAGTTGTTTAGGAACCTCTTTCTGAAACGGTTATTCTTTTACCCGAACATCTGGACTTCTAATTTGAACATTCATAAGTTTTTACTTTAATGGAAGATGATCAACCAGTTACCCCTTAGACATCGGTAACTACTGAAACTTCAACATTATCAACACCAGAAATATTTTACGAACCAAACGGTGAATTTCTTCACCTAGTTTAATTGTTGTAGAAGAAGAATTGGAAGAATATTCTACACCTGGAACCCCATTCCACTTTGGAACTAGGCTTTATCTTTACCCTCATACTCCTCATTTTACTGCTCCATTTGATCCTGCTTATTTTCAAGTACCCGTCGATTCTTTAGGACAAATTTTGGGTCAGTTAACTATGGTTGAACAACTATTAGCATCCCAAACTGTATCATCTTATGTAGTTGCGGCAAAATCTTCCATTGCAACCTCTTCGGTGTTTTCTACCACACCAGAGTCGCACCTATATGGTGAATCATCCATCCTGGTTGGTTACCATTGTTTATCTGGAAGCCACCCAGGGGTTGCTTCTACACCATGGTCATCACCCATGTCCTCAATCGAAATTCTACCCGGTTCTTCTTTAACGGGAACTCAACAATTTGATCCTGCATATCAATATCAAGCTGGGAAATCTGGTCAACAAAGACCTATATATCCATTAAATATTGGATTGCCACCATATGGAGAGCAATATTCTTATTCACCTTATCCTCCCTATTTCGGAGGACCATCATATGGTAATATCTCGCAGTTTTCAGGTCAACCTGGAATTCGAGTTTGTCAATAGCAACCAACAATGCCAGTTCAACCAAGGCTTGTGTATCCAACACAACCAATGCAAACGGTTTCAACTATTCCTACTACAACTGTTGTTACTAATGTTCCATAGTCACAATTTCAAATTGTTGTATCTCAACCAATACAAACTGGTCCTTCTACCTCGCAACAACAAGTTTTGGTTCAGGAAGCTCAAGTTTCTCAGGTTGTTGTATAACAACCACTTGTTTCTGGTGTTCAGAAACAACCTCAGGTTAGTATACCCTTATCTGGACTAACCCAAGCTCACTCGTATAGTTTTTTCAAACCCTGGACAACCTTTCATTGTTGGGCAACAACAATCGTTAAATCAAAAATAGTTGTACCAACAACAACAAAAGTTGATTCAACAACCATGGCAACCTCAATTTCAACAACCTCAATTCCAACAATTCCAACCCTAATTTGGACTTGCCCAACAGGCTCAAATTGCGTTTGGACGGTATCAAACTTACCAAGGTCCTGGTCAACAAGGCTTTGAAGGTTATGGACAACCAAAAATTCAACAACTACCTTATGCCGGATTTGTTCAACAACAACCTTATCAAGGTTACCAAATGCAGATGCCCTATGTTGTTATGCAAAGACCTATTTCTCAGGCAATTCCATCATATCCTGGGTATGCTCAACCTAACCTAAATCGACAAGTGCCCTTTGTAGCAACTTTAGAATTACCATATTTAAATCAGCTCACTAATGATCCAATCTTATATGCACCTTGGTGGCCGATGATTCTGCATAAGTTACCTTATGACATTCTGAAATTCAATGGAAATCCCAGAGAAGACCCATCAAATCATGTCATGACCTTTCATTTTTGGTGTTCATCAAACTCCTTAAATGATGATTCAGTTAGACTTTGTCTTTTCCAAAGAACACTTACTGGTTCGGCTGCTAAATGGTACATTGAATTACCAAGAGCTTCTTTCAACAACTTTATGACTTTAACCACCACATTTCTGACCCACTTCTAGTTACCTATCAGATACGAGACTGGAACAGATCTCCTAACCAACTTTAAACAGACTACTGCTACTCATATATCAGATCATATTCATGAGTGGCAGCATCATCGTCGAATGGTTAAGACATATGTTCTCGATTAGCTTCTGGCTTAGTGGTTCATAAGATCCTTATTGCCATCAATCACCAAGGATGTGGCAAAAGGTGGAGTTGTCACAGAAGAGCAAGTAATTGCTCATGCCCAATACTTGGACTTTATTTACACACAATTTGGCATGCTCTACAAAAAAATTCCCAATGCACCCTGACCAACTTTCACTGTTCCTCCTCCTCCACAATAGAGTAAGGAATCTCATGACGGTGATGGTGTGATTGGTTCTTCGAGCACACAAATGGAAAGAAGACCATCTGGTCAAACTCTTCCCATTACCAATCAAACTACCAATGCATCAGAAAACACTCTTTCTTCCAAAGTTAATGCCATATCATCTAACAAAGAAAAAAATCAAAAGCAACCAGGAGGCAAGAAAAAAGGGGAAAACAAGAAGAAGCAAGATAATTCCCCTCAAGAGAAATCATCAGATTCCTCTACTTTGGCAAGGAAACCTCGTTATCCATGTCTAATATATAATGATGAGCATTTTACAAGAGATTGTCCACACCGCTCAGAGGTCTCTAAACTTTTAAAGGCTTCAAACACATCTGCAATGTTGACTAATCCATTTCCAAACCTGGAGACACATTTGATTGCGACAGACCATGCTTCCACATCCTAAGTACTCATGTCATCCATCACAAAGCCACAAAAATGAAGGTTTGGTGTCAATGAGAAACAAATATTATGGAAATTTACCATCATCGTCACATAATCAGGCCACTGATCAACCTAATCCTTCAACTTCGACTTAATCTGAAAATATGCCACCTATTGTACCAAAATTGATAATAAAACCACCAAAGGGAGTTGTGCATAAATCGACATTTAACCCTTAGGCTCGAGCAGCTCAGAACTATAACATAGTGGAAGATCTTGCTCAATCACCTTCTGCTATGTCGACACTCGAGGTGTTACAAAACTGTCCCTCCCAGAAGCAAGATTTATTGTCACCAATTGGTGGAATAGACCCTACGGATTCCAATCTTTTGGTTTTTAACCATGCGGGATATACATCATAGTTACTGGCACAGTTAGCTTTCCTAATTCAAGTAAAATCTCTCAACAAGAATGTTCACTGAACTATTATTGATGAGGGGGCATCTACTTGCATTATGTCAATGAGCTGCTAGAAAACACTTGGTTCACCGTCATTGTCACGATCACCAACCACGTTAAAAGATTTTAACGAATGAACATATACTCCTTGTGGGATTTTGAGTAACCTTCAAATCAAACTGGGGGGAAATAGTTACTATTGAATTTGAGGTAGTTGACGGACCCCTCGATTACAACATTTTACTGGGAAGGCCATGGGTATATGCTATGGCTGTTGTGGTTTCCATGTACTTTTGTACTATTTCATTCCCTCATAAGGGTGGAATCACAGTCATCGATCAGCTTGCCTTCTTTGCCAATAGTTCACAGGCTACCGGAAGCATTTCATTGGTACACGGACCCCCGCTATCACTTCAAAGTGTTGGAGTAGGCCTCTTTAAAGAGCCTTCCCTAATGGGTACTTTTACACTACCATCACCATCTAATTTGGCGAAAGTGGCAAGAGTGGAGACTTGCAACATGATTTCCTCCACCTCATATGATTTAAGGAGGATTACCAACAAGTTTGAAGTTGATAGTAATATTGAGGTAATGCCACTAAGCCCCATTGAACTAGCATATCAATCAATTTTTTGGGCTTGTGCAGAAAACCCAAATCCGCATTCACTAATTGTATGGGTAGACCGTTCGTTAGAATATGGTACTTCTTCATATCCTTTCTCACGTATACATTCTACGGATGAAGGAATCATCCAATCAATGATGATAGGAGAAGAACCTTGGGAAGATTATCATAATCATTCCCATCTTCCAGATGACATCAAAGATTATTCAAACGAACTAAACCACCCTTTAGTTCTTGATTTCCTTTCGAATTCAGTTTTCATGCACACAGTAGAACCAGAGAAAAACCTGTCAACTATTGAAGAAACAATTTCTATTAATATTTCGACCAAGACTAATGTTGTAGAGAACATTCATGTTAGAAAATCTTATTCTCCATCAGAACTCGATAATTATCGTACTCTCTTTCGTGAATTTAGAGATATATTTGCATGGTCTTACAAGGAGATGTCGGGCCTTGACTCTAGTATTGGTGAACACGAAATCAAAATGTACCCTGATGTCAAGCCAATTAGACAGTGGCTTCAACCTGTTCATCCAAAGAAAGCCACTACAATTAAAGTAGAGGTTGAAAACTTTTGTGGGCTGGTTGCATTTACCTTATACCTCTTACTAACTGGGTTTCCAACCTTGTTCCTTTCATGAAGAAACAAGAGACAATTAAAGTGTGCGTCAATTATAGGGATGTAAATCAGGCATGTCCAAAGGACAATTATCCTACTCCTTTTATCGACCAGATTATTGACGAATGTGCCAGATGTGAAATATTATCATTTATGGATGGTTTTTCCGCTACAATCAAATCAATATCCACCCACAGGACCAATCTAAAACAACTTTTATTATTCCATGGGGCACATTCACCTATAAGAAACTCCCATTTGGTTTGAAGAATGCAGGGGCCACATTTCAGAGGGAAATGAACTATGCCTTCCATGACATCAAACACATTTCTCAACCTTACCTTTATGATTTACCTACTGATTCACGAAAGCATACTGATCACCCGCAACATTTGAGAGTAATATTTGTACGGTGCTGACACTACAAGATACGACTCAATCCACACAAATGTGTGTTTTGTGTTGGTTATGGTTGATTGCTTGGATTTGTAGTGTCTACAGAGGGGATTCGACTCGATCCATTAAAGGTTTAGGAAATTCTTGATTTCCTCCACCTTCAAATATTTTACAATTACAGAGACTTCAAGGGAAATCAAACTTTCTGAGGAGGTTCATTCCTAATTACGCTGAGATGGCTAAATTTTTTACACATATTTTGAAAAAGGAGATACCCTTCCATTGGGAACAAGTTGTGCAAGCTTCCTTTGATGCTCTTAAAGGTACCCTGATTAGAGCCTCATTAATGTATTCTCCAAATTATCAAAACGACTATTACTTATATCTCTCCACTACAAATAATACCATTGGCATGGTTTTATTCCATGAATAAAATGGGATTGAACATCCGATTTATTACTTGAGCCACAATCTCAATGATACAGAAAGTAAGTACTCTTATGTCGAAGACTAGCTTTGGCAATTGTGCAAGTTGTTCAAATATTTCGCCATTACATACTACTACGGAAAACAACTGTCATTTCATATCGCAACCCTATGACATATATTTTTCCATGTCAATTGTTGGGGGAAAATACTCAAAATGGATAATCATTTTGCAGGAGTTTGATCTGGAATTCATCAAGTCCAAATCAAAGAAATCTCTAGTTTTTGCAAAGTTACTTTGTGACCTTCCCTCGACCCCCATTGATTCCACATTTGAACCATAAATTTTGAATGAGTCTCTGTTTCTGATATTTTCATCTGACACGTGGTATGGAGATATAGTGATCTATCTCCAGACCCAATCAGAAATCAAACAAACAGAGAAAAGTTCGTAAAAACACTTTCCAAAGGTGGGAAACTGAACCTAGTTGATTTATTAATATTTATTTAATTTTTTATTTTTAATTATCAATCTATAGTCAAAGTTAGAATATAGTTGATTAATCTTCATTCGAAAGAAAGTATCGTAAAGTCTTATTTTCCTTCAAATCAGAACCTTCGTAAAAGTATTCATTCTTATGAAAGATTGATTGATTGTGTGTTCATATTTCCTTTTGTTCATGTTCACATTAAGGAAATAAAAAATAAATACATGCATGTTGCACTGAAAAAGTTTGTGTGCACTCATAGGAATAGTGTAGGGAAATTGCATTAGATTGTGCTCTTTGCTCTTTGATTGAAAGAAATATGATTGCTCTATCCCTAAGTAGCTAGGATTTTCATCGTTAAATTGAATGGAAAGAATGCTTATCACAATAGTTTCATTCGTAGGAATTTCATAATACATCACGTGGCGAACTTGAAAGGCAAATTCCTAAGCAAGATCAACTTAAAATTAACATCAATTTACCTAATGGAGCATTGTCATTAACGAGAACATATAGTGGTTCTAGGCTAGAGACGTGTTCTGACGTCGTAAAACAAAGCAGTTTTCACTAACTTGTCTACAATACAACCTAAGTGTGATACCTCATTCCACGTACGTGATTATATCATAGCTTGTCCACGTACCTTCGGGTATATATGGCAGTGTTACAGTACGTAAAGTGTATGGGAATGCTCTCACTATGTAGTTTTGCATTAGACAGCGCTTATACAAACTGGGCCTCCACGTACCTTTAGGTGTATATGGGAGGACAACACTAGGTTTCTATCCATCCTTAGGTAACCGAGTCAGCCACCTTGTACATCGTGATACACTGAACACAGCATTCGAGGAGATTTCCTGCTCGTACTTCTTGGTTCACTAGGAGGTATTTTTTAGTTCACAGTTGCTTGGTAAACCTTTTTCCTAGCTTACCCCTTTTTATTTATTTCTTTTTTGATAATAAAGTTAATCAACAATCGTGGAGGAACATCAACCCTTACCCCATTGTTCAAAGAGAACAGCGAGAAAACTGCCTTTTCCACCTGAAGCTACACCTATTTGGTCAAATCAGTGTTGCTTAAATGAGTCAAGTACATTAAGAACTCCTAGTTCATCTGAATTACCTATAACATCTATTTCAGTAAGTACTGAGACTCTAGTTACTCCAACCATTTTTGGCACATCCGTTTCTGAAGAAGAAGTTTCACAATTACCTGAGGACATTAGTATTGATCCTAGTGAAACAGTAACTGAAGTTGTTCAACAACAAGGTTATCCTCAACTTGAAGTTGCTCAACAAGAAATTACCTTTGAACTTGAATCAGTTCAACCAGAAGTTAATCCAGAACCTATCACAGTTCAAACAAAAGTTATATCTGAACCTGAAGTTGTTTAGGAACCTCTTTCTGAAATGGTTATTCTTTTACCCGAACATCTGGACTTCTAATTTGAACATTCATAAGTTTTTACTTTAATGGAAGATGATCAACCAGTTACCCCTTAAACATCGGTAACTACTGAAACTTCAACTTTATCAACACCAGAAATATTTTACGGACCAGACGGTGAAGTTCTTCACCTAGTTTAATTGTTGTAGAAGAAGAATTGGAAGAATATTCTACACCTGGAACCCCATTCCACTTTGGAACTAGGCTTTATCTTTACCCTCATACTCCTCATTTTACTGCTCCATTTGATCCTGCTTATTTTCAAGTACCCGTCGATTCTTTAGGACAAATTTTGGGTCAGTTAACTATGGTTGAACAACTATTAGCATCCCAAACTGTATCATCTTATGTAGTTGCGGCAAAATCTTCCATTGCAACCTCTTCGGTGTTTTCTACCACACCAGAGTCGCACCTATATGGTGAATCATCCATCCTGGTTGGTTACCATTGTTTATCTGGAAGCCACTCAGGGGTTGCTTCTACACCATGGTCATCACCCATGTCCTCAATCGAAATTCTACCTTGTTCTTCTTTAACGGGAACTCAACAATTTGATCCTGCATATCAATATCAAGCTGGGAAATCTGGTCAACAAAGACCTATATATCCATTAAATATTGGATTGCCACCATATGGAGAGCAATATTCTTATTCACCTTATCCTCCCTATTTCGGAGGACCATCATATGGTAATATCTCGCAGTTTTCAGGTCAACCTGGAATTCGAGTTTGTCAATAGCAACCAACAATGCCAGTTCAACCAAGGCTTGTGTATCCAACACAACCAATGCAAACGGTTTCAACTATTCCTACTACAACTGTTGTTACTAATGTTCCATAGTCACAATTTCAAATTGTTGTATCTCAACCAATACAAACTGGTCCTTCTACCTCGCAACAACAAGTTTTGGTTCAGGAAGCTCAAGTTTCTCAGGTTGTTGTATAACAACCACTTGTTTCTGGTGTTCAGAAACAACCTCAGGTTAGTATACCCTTATCTGGACTAACCCAAGCTCACTCGTATAGTTTTTTCACAACATGGACAACCTTTCATTGTTGGGCAACAACAATCGTTAAATCAAAAATAGTTGTACCAACAACGACAAAAGTTGATTCAACAACCATGGCAGCCTCAATTTCAACAACCTCAATTCCAACAATTCCAACCCTAATTTGGACTTGCCCAACAGGCTCAAATTGCGTTTGGACGGTATCAAACTTACCAAGGTCCTGGTCAACAAGGCTTTGAAGGTTATGGACAACCAAAAATTCAACAACTACCTTATGCCGGATTTGTTCAACAACAACCTTATCAAGGTTACCAAATGCAGATGCCCTATGTTGTTATGCAAAGACCTATTTCTCAGGCAATTCCATCATATCCTGGGTATGCTCAACCTGACCTAAATCGACAAGTGCCCTTTGTAGCAACTTTAGAATTACCATATTTAAATCAGCTCACTAATGATCCAATCTTATATGCACCTTGGTGGCCGATGATTCTGCATAAGTTACCTTATGACATTCTGAAATTCAATGGAAATCCCAGAGAAGACCCATCAAATCATGTCATGACCTTTCATTTTTGGTGTTCATCAAACTCCTTAAATGATGATTCAGTTAGACTTCGTCTTTTCCAAAGAACACTTACTGGTTCGGCTGCTAAATGGTACATTGAATTACCAAGAGCTTCTTTCGACAACTTTATGACTTTAACCACCACATTTCTGACCCACTTCTAGTTACCTATCAGATACGAGACTGGAACAGATCTCCTAACCAACTTTAAATAGACTACTGCTACTCATATATCAGATCATATTCATCAGTGGCAGCATCATCGTCGAATGGTTAAGACATATGTTCCCGATTAGCTTCTGGCTTAGTGGTTCATAAGATCCTTATTGCCATCAATCACCAAGGATGTGGCAAAAGGTGGAGTTGTCACAGAAGAGCAAGTAATTGCTCATGCCCAATACTTGGACTTTATTTACACACAATTTGGCATGCTCTACAAAAAAATTCCCAATGCACCCTGACCAACTTTCACTGTTCCTCCTCCTCCACAATAGAGTAAGGAATCTCATGACGGTGATGGTGTGATTGGTTCTTCGAGCACACAAATGGAAAGAAGACCATCTGGTCAAACTCTTCCCATTACCAATCAAACTACCAATGCATCAGAAAACACTCTTTCTTCCAAAGTTAATGCCATATCATCTAACAAAGAAAAAAATCAAAAGCAACCAGGAGGCAAGAAAAAGGGGGAAAACAAGAAGAAGCAAGATAATTCCCCTCAAGAGAAATCATCAGATTCCTCTACTTTGGCAAGGAAACCTCATTATCCATGTCTAATATATAATGATGAGCATTTTACAAGAGATTGTCCACACCGCTCAGAGGTCTCTAAACTTTTAAAGGCTTCAAACACATCTGCAATGTTGACTAATCCATTTCCAAACCTGGAGACACATTGGATTGTGACAGACCATGCTTCCACATCCTAAGTACTCATGTCATCCATCACAAAGCCACAAAAATGAAGGTTTGGTGTCAATGAGAAACAAATATTATGGAAATTTACCATCATCGTCACATAATCAGGCCACTGATCAACCTAAAACTTCGACTTAATCTGAAAATATGCCACCTATTGTACCAAAATTGATAATAAAACCACCAAAGGGAGTTGTGCATAAATCGACATTTAACCCTTAGGCTCGAGCAGCTCAGAACTATAACATAGTGGAAGATCTTGCTCAATCACCTTCTGCTATGTCGACACTCGAGGTGTTACAAAACTGTCCCTCCCAGAAGCAAGATTTATTGTCACCAATTGGCGGAATAGACCCTACGGATTCCAATCTTTTGGTTTTTAACCATGCGGGATATACATCATAGTTACTGGCACAGTTAGCTTTCCTAATTCAAGTAAAATCTCTCAACAATAATGTTCACTGAACTATTATTGATGAGGGGGCATCTACTTGCATTATGTCAATGAGCTGCTAGAAAACACTTGGTTCACCGTCATTGTCACGATCACCAACCACGTTAAAAGATTTTAACGAATGAACATATACTCCTTGTGGGATTTTGAGTAACCTTCAAATCAAACTGGGGGGAAATAGTTACTGTTGAATTTGAGGTAGTTGACGGACCCCTCGATTACAACATTTTACTGGGAAGGCCATGGGTATATGCTATGGCTGTTGTGGTTTCCATGTACTTTTGTACTATTTCATTCCCTCATAAGGGTGGAATCACAGTCATCGATCAGCTTGCCTTCTTTGCCAATAGTTCACAGGCTACCGGAAGCATTTCATTGGTACACGGACCCCCGCTATCACTTCAAAGTGTTGGAGTAGGCCTCTTTAAAGAGCCTTCCCTAATGGGTACTTTTACACTACCATCACCATCTAATTTGGCGAAAGTGGCAAGAGTGGAGACTTGCAACATGATTTCCTCCACCTCATATGATTTAAGGAGGATTACCAACAAGTTTGAAGTTGATAGTAATATTGAGGTAATGCCACTAAGCCCCATTGAACTAGCATATCAATCAATTTTTTGGGCTTGTGCAAAAAACCCAAATCCGCATTCACTAATTGTATGGGTAGACCGTTCGTTAGAATATGGTACTTCTTCATATCCTTTCTCACGTATACATTCTACGGATGAAGGAATCATCCAATCAATGATGATAGGAGAAGAACCTTGGGAAGATTATCATAATCATTCCCATCTTCCAGATGACATCAAAGATTATTCAAACGAACTAAACCACCCTTTAGTTCTTGATTTCCTTTCGAATTCAGTTTTCATGCACACAGTAGAACCAGAGAAAAACCTGTCAACTATTGAAGAAACAATTTCTATTAATATTTCGACCAAGACTAATGTTGTAGAGAACATTCATGTTAGAAAATCTTATTCTCCATCAGAACTCGATAATTATCGTACTCTCTTTCGTGAATTTAGAGATATATTTGCATGGTCTTACAAGGAGATGTCGGGCCTTGACTCTAGTATTGGTGAACACGAAATCAAAATGTACCCTGATGTCAAGCCAATTAGACAGTGGCTTCAACCTGTTCATCCAAAGAAAGCCACTACAATTAAAGTAGAGGTTGAAAACTTTTGTGGGCTGGTTGCATTTACCTTATACCTCTTACTAACTGGGTTTCCAACCTTGTTCCTTTCATGAAGAAACAAGAGACAATTAAAGTGTGCGTCAATTATAGGGATGTAAATCAGGCATGTCCAAAGGACAATTATCCTACTCCTTTTATCGACCAGATTATTGACGAATGTGCCAGATGTGAAATATTATCATTTATGGATGGTTTTTCCGCTACAATCAAATCAATATCCACCCACAGGACCAATCTAAAACAACTTTTATTATTCCATGGGGCACATTCACCTATAAGAAACTCCCATTTGGTTTGAAGAATGCAGGGGCCACATTTCAGAGGGAAATGAACTATGCCTTCCATGACATCAAACACATTTCTCAACCTTACCTTGATGATTTACCTACTGATTCACGAAAGCATACTGATCACCCGCAACATTTGAGAGTAATATTTGTACGGTGCTGACACTACAAGATACGACTCAATCCACACAAATGTGTGTTTTGTGTTGGTTATGGTTGATTGCTTGGATTTGTAGTGTCTACAGAGGGGATTCGACTCGATCCATTAAAGGTTTAGGAAATTCTTGATTTCCTCCACCTTCAAATATTTTACAATTATAGAGACTTCAAGGGAAATCAAACTTTCTGAGGAGGTTCATTCCTAATTACACTGAGATGGCTAAATTTTTTACACATATTTTGAAAAAGGAGATACCCTTCCATTGGGAACAAGTTGTGCAAGCTTCCTTTGATGCTCTTAAAGGTACCCTGATTAGAGTCTCATTAATGTATTCTCCAAATTATCAAAACGACTATTACTTATATCTCTCCACTACAAATACAACCATTGGCATGGTTTTAGTCCATGAATAAAATGGGATTGAACATCCGATTTATTACTTGAGCCACAATCTCAATGATACAGAAAGTAAGTACTCTTATGTCGAAGACTAGCTTTGGCAATTGTGCAAGTTGTTCAAATATTTCGCCATTACATACTACTACGGAAAACAACTGTCATTTCATATCGCAACCCTATGACATATATTTTTCCATGTCAATTGTTGGGGGAAAATACTCAAAATGGATAATCATTTTGCAGGAGTTTGATCTGGAATTCATCAAGTCCAAATCAAAGAAATCTCTAGTTTTTGCAAAGTTACTTTGTGACCTTCCCTCGACCCCCATTGATTCCACATTTGAACCATAAATTTTGAATGAGTCTCTGTTTCTGATATTTTCATCTGACACGTGGTATGGAGATATAGTGATCTATCTCCAGACCCAAACTTTTCGGCTTGATACCTCTCGCTCACAGCAGCGATGTATTCAATACTAAGCCAAAGATTATCTAATCATTGGCGACACTTGTTACCGTCGTGGTATCGATATGATCTTACAGAGGTACCTCATGCATGAGCAAGCTGACAAAGCTTTGAATGATTTCCATTTAAGTGCTTGTGCTCGACACTTATCTAGATATGCAACTGCACAGAGAATTCTCCATGTTGGTTACTTTTGGCCAACTGTATTTAAAGATTATATTATTGCTGTCAGAAATTGTCACGCGTGCAAGATATATGACCGAAAAACTAGATTACCACCTGCACCATTGCATCCAGTCGTTGTTGTTGGCCCATTCGCCAAATGTGGCATTGACTTTATGACATGTAACCCCACCTCATCCAGGGGGAATGGGTATATTATAGTTTTCATTGACTATTTTACCAAATGGGCTTAGGTGATGCCAACATTGAACAACAGTGGCGAAACGAATGCTCTTTTCTTTTTTAACCATGTGGTTACCTGGTTTGTTGTACCACAAGCCATAGTTACAGATCATGGGCTGCATTTTCGCAATCACAAGATGGCTGAGTTGACTGCTAAGTTAGGACTGTCACATGATAGTTCTACCCCTTATTACCTGCAAGTGAATGGACAAGTTGAGGCCATCAAAAAAGTCCTAAAGCGGATGTTACAGAGAATGATAGGGGTTCATAAGAAAAACTGGCACTTAATCATGTACTCTTCCTTGTGGGCATATCAAACCACGGTGAGAAATGCAACTGGATTCACACCCTTTCAGTTGGTGTATGGTTTGGAAGCAATCTTACCGATACAATGTGAAATTTCATCACTCAAACTCGCAATTGACCTGTTACCCGACACTTCTGAAGAAGAAGCACATTTCTTGGAATTAATCCATCTAGATGGAACCTATTGTGATGCCACATTGGCTAATGAAGTGCATAAGAAACATATTAAGGCAACATATGATAGAAATGTCAAGCCTCGTATCTTCTCAAAAGGAGAGTTGGTCTTGCTTTACGATCAAGAAGTTGATAAACTTGGAGCAGGGAAATTCAAACCAATGTGGATGGGTCCTTATATTGTCAACCATGTTCTAGCAAAATATTCCTATGAGTTAGTAGATTATGATGGGATTCCATTGTCACAACCCTGAAACGGGTTGTATTTCAAATGTTACTATGCTTGATTAAGTGTAGTAAAACTCACTGTATATATTCTTCCATTGCATGTGTGTGTATATATCTTTTGGAGTTTTTATCTGGTTAGTAATCTGCTTTGCATTTGTTGCAGATGTCGGAATCTTTAGAACCTTTTGTTGGTTATGCCAATGGTGCTAGTCGTAGTACGCAAAAATTGTCTTCTGCAACATGAGCTATTTTCTCTCCAAGTGCGAGTCAGTGAGTTTTCAAGGGATTTGTATTGGTCGATCGATGAACATTGTTGAGTATAGCACATTGATTGAACTACTCTTTGATGCCATTTCACTTGGAATTTGCTGAGTCATCGTTAGGTTGGACTCATAACTCATTGTACTACAACTAAAAAACATTTATGCTATCCGAAATCCAACAAGTTTTTGTATGTTCCTTAGAATTCGTATTTTGGAAAGACATTTTGAACACATTCAATATCAACATATTTCTAGAAATCTTAACACATTAACTGATTCTCTAGCGAATTATGTGTTAAATAGACATCTGCTACACATGTAAAAGTAATATTTTCAATTCACATCATCAATTGAATAGGATTGCATATAACCATAGAAAACTCTAAAAGTAAAATATATAGGTGTTTTAAAAGTTTCTACAAAATTTGTGTCCAAGACACATTTGGTCATCTGACCCAAAAAACTCAAAATGCATGCAAAACATCCTAAGTAGATCTAGTGGTACTCATGGTAACAGGTCACAGCCTATGCTATCATGCGCAAAAGCCTCGCCTAGCGGCTAGGAACACCAATAGTGTGGCGATGCACCCTCATGGTAACTCCTCGATCCAAACATCTGAAATACCAAGGGTTAATCCCTCTATGTGATCCTGTAACTCTGCTAAGGTCTCGACCAAATCTAAGTCCTGGAGAACTGCTCTCCCAGTGTTTCTATGTGTTGTCCCACCTATAACCTGGTGGTGCCCTGTAGGTCAAAAAATACCCACATTTGCATGCATAAGAGTGATTTTAGTTTAGTCTTGGAAACATTAAAAATACAAAAACATGTAGAAATTTGAAAAATCAAAAACACTTTTGGTCAAGCAATTTACCCATAGAACCCCATTGTGCTCCAACTGGTAGAATCAAATATGGATCTCCATGGAAATCCATCCCTGAGTATGGATGCTCCTCGATGACAAGGTGTTGTCACTCGATCCAACTGAAAAATGCAGTGGAAAAAATGATTGCTGACTGACCCGCATGTTGAGCCATCAATTCGACCCACCTCTGCATACGTGGATTTCTACGACCAGCTAGACCCATGATACATGATGTGGTTACATCAATGGGATTCTCTATAAGGTAACAGCGATTAAGATCGAACCATAGCAGAAATTCTTTGTCTTACCACTTTTTACCTTGGTCAATTATTCTTTCAGTGAGGAAAGAACAACCTCGCACAAGTTGAAAACTTTTGGCTCTAGACACTCTAGTGCATACTGCATATAAGATTTGTTCACCAGATGTAGTGTCACACTACCAGCCAATTTTGCGCTTGTGAAGAGGATCATTCTCAAAGGAAAATCACTTACATCCATAATGTTTATTTTCCCATCCTTGATAGGCTGTGTACCCTATTCATACACAGCATGTCACTTCCACAAGTATGGTTGTCCTAATAATACATCTCAAACTTCAAGGGGAGAAATGTCACACAATACCTCATCCATGAAGGGCTTGATGTTGTATGGAAGGCGACACTACTAGCTCACGCAAAGATCTCATCCTTGGTGAAGCCACCTAATGGTGTACGGTTGTGGATGTGTTGTGGTCGGTCAGCCCAGCCACTTCACGACCTCTGCCAAAATGAGGTTCTTTTGGCTCCCACTATAAACAGTGAACTGTAGTGGGGAGCCCTTTACCCACATCTGGGAGTGGAAGAGACGTTCCTCCTCCTCTGGATCTTCGGAATCCTCCTTTTGTATCTTCATGGTGGCAATGGTGGTGTTAGGCTCCACATCGATAATCTACTTCCCTTTGTCCATTCCCCTTGTCGAGTTTTGACTCAGAGTTGGAACATGCATCTGATTCTAAAACCTTTAGCTCGGCCACCAGTGATTGCTTGGCCTGACACTCACTTGTGTTGTGAGTGGAGCTCTTATGGAACTCACACCACTTTCCCATGTCCTTTTTCGGCTTCACAGCATTGTTTTTTTTTGTAGCTTTGGTGGGTTGTCTTGGACCACCCCACCTTGGCTTTGTCCTTTGTTCTACAATTTGGGGGCACCTTTCCCTTGCTTCGGATTCACAGATCCAAAGTCTCGCTTCTTCTGTTTAAACTTTTTCTCGACCTTGACAGCATATCGGTACACCGTGCCAAGCGAAGGGATGTTTAGGAATTCTATTTCTTCCTGGATGTACTTGTGCAGGCAGTTGCGGTATTTGAGCACCAAATGCTGCTCTAAATCCTTGATACCCAACTTTGTGTGAAGGGTATGGAAAATATTGGTAAACTCTGACACAGCTTGGTCCCTCCCCTACCACAGCATGGTCCACTTTATGTATTGATCTTCATAGCTTCTAACACGGTAGTATTGCTCCTTGATGGCACCCCAGAATGAATCCCAAGTGGGTGTGGCTAAAAATAGTGAGCCTGTACTTTCATCCTTCTGCTCACAGTAGGTTTCCCACCAGTCCTTGACGTGGGGGGCTACTTTGAGAAGAGCGAAAATAATATTTTCCTAACTGGAAAAATCATGAACAAAAAAATAACCTTGTAGCAGATTTAACCATTTATCGACAACATCTGCATCTATCTAACCCTCAAATATGGGGATTTCAAAATTAACTTGTACATTAAACAATGTGGCATTTCTAGAGTAGTTGTTGGAAGTCGATGCGTCGCCCTGGGTAGCCGCTAAAGGATCTAGGCAAAGTTGTCCATCATCACATTCCTTTGTCGCTTGAGGGCTTCTTCGAGCAAGATTTTGATAGGATCTCCTACCCCCTCGTCTTTCTTTTCATCTGTCATGGGAGGTCATCGAGATTTGCAAGGCTGGTCTTGCAAAGGTTCAACCAGTTCAAGCCCTGACTCCTTATATCCCGACCTCATTGGGGACATGCAAAGAAAAATAGAGAAAAAGCAAACTACTCTAAAACCACTGATCCGGATTTAAACAAGAACACAACAAATTACAAAGATAACCATAAACATAGAGATGCAACGGAAATAATACTTCATTTAACTAATGTAAAATATTGAAATATGCTTACAAACAGCAATGGAAATAAACCAGCTAGGGCGATGGTAGCTTACCTCTAAGAAGAGATGTGGTAGCTACATGCCTCTGAACTGTGTTACAAAGAGGCTCAAATGCCTATTTATTGTTGAGAAACAATGGAAAACCCTAAACATCCAAAAACCTAACCCTAGAAGATGAAATGCCAAATTGTGGGCCCCGTTTGGGTAAATTGGAACATCAACTTCCCGAGGTCGTAACTTTGGCATATGATCTTCATTTAGCACACACAATATCTCGTTAGAAAGATTTATCCAAGAGCTATAACTTAGGGAAGAGCAACATCAATCTATGGGCCCATGCTGCTCCCATTTTTCCCAAAAAACGTCGTTTAGGGCCTCAAAATGGCTCCGGAAGTTTAGGACCCAAAAAACTGCTAAAACTAGTAAACTGTGCTACAATTAAGGAAACTGAAAAGTTGAAAAAAACAATGGTGGGGGTCCAAGTGGACTTGGTAGGTGGCCACTAATATCCACTTGGATCAATACCTATCCGACAAAATTGTCTAATATAATCTCTCACTGATTCCCCTCCAAGGGCAAATCCAGAAAGTGAGATGGGGGCACCTTGCCTCGATAATCTAGTAAGAAAGCAAATATCATCAATGGTAATAAGGACCATCTTGTCCCTAATCTGAAAGGTTTGATCTGTCGGATCCCATGCATGAACAAGGAACTGCAGTTGTTCTATTTGTTGCCTCATTCCAAACAACTTGAAGTATTTGAGTAACCCACAGTTTTTGAGGGCCACAATTGTACCCATATTGTTTAGGACAACCATGTCTTGTTCTCCATGCTCTCTTTCTTGCCATGTAATCGACATTCTGATCCGATGAAAGCCTGAAACATAATCATAAGCTTAGTTAGGATCCTTTCCATGCAAAAAATAGGATACATTTTGGAGCAAACAACTAAATCAAACTTGAGAAACTCGCCTAACGCAACCCAAGCATAGAGGCAGTGCGCTATAGAGCATGCAACCTTCTATCTGGGTGTTCTTTAGCGTAGTGTTTGATGTGAAAGCCTGCGCTGATCCCAGAGCAAAAAAAATGAAACCCTAGGGGCCTTAGAAAACCCTAAAACTCGCATGAATTTCAAAAGAATGACCTGAAAAGAAAGAAGAGAGGTTTAGCTCCTACCTGGTCCAGACAGCTCAAGAAATGGTTTGTAGAATCTCTCGCAATCAACTGGTGAAGACTGAGGTAAAAAACTAGCTCAGAGCACAAAACTAAATCGTAAGTTCCAAATGATAAAAATGTCATGGTAAAAACTTGTTTTATGTTTATTTCTTGTTCATTAATCGAGTAAACATTATTATTTGCCTATTTATTTCCTATGAAATGGGTATTTTTAATCCATTTGGTGGTGTTTTGAGCAAGTTTTGCAACTGAATTACAGAATTCAACGTGCTCAATTGTAAATTGTACCTTTGACCACAGAGCACACTTTTATCTCTTTTTCGAGCTCTATTAAAAACAAAAAAGGAACCCATTGGAGTCCTCTTTAAGCTCTTTTTAGACTCTCTAAACATGAAAAGATTGTTGAGCGCTTGTCCTTCCCAACTCGTTAACGGATTGGAGACGATATCTCTCTTGTATTATTTTACACTTTTTTTTGGGCTTGAGAGATTAATTTATGAAAAGGAACTTGTGGAGTTTTCTTTTTGTCCCTTTTCAAACTCTCTAAACATGAAAAGGACTGAGTTATATTTGTCATTAAACTCATTAAAACTTCAAATAGCTACAAACTTGTCCATCTAGACAAGACATAGTTTCACCTTCGCTAAACTCATTAAAACATCACATAGCGATGGATTCACCCGAAGGGTGGAATTATGCAACAAGCATATGTTATCCTCCTCAAGCTTGATAAAAATAAAGAGGTACTAGTCAACAATGATTGGGGAAAATGGGAAAAATAGGAAACCCACTTTATGGTAGCAGGTCACTCTTGAACATGACACTTTCACTCCATCACCGTGATTATTTGGGTTGGGTTATTAGCTTGATGGTTATCACACCATTGGTCTATCATACCATCTTTTTTTTGGGTCAATGCTACCAATTCATTTCAGTGTCACCGACATGTTCAAGAGAAGTCATTCATTTAAAATTCATCCTTTGCAATATCATAAACCTTCATTTTCATGACTGCCATTCCTGAACCTTGTGTCGTCAGTCAAATTCCATCTGCAAAATCACTACACTTGTTTCGTGTTGTTGATGTGGGATACATCAAGGCCCTCTTGCGACGAGTCACTTCTTGTCGACATCAGCACATTATCCAAGAAGTTGACTTAGAAACACCCTTCCAGTACCTTGAAGCTTGCATGCATCAATGGCAGGTTTCTCGCTTCCGGTGATAGGTTAACATCAATGGCCTTCAATAAAAAAACTTTCTATGGTGTTCAACAATAAATCATCCATGCACACCATGCAGAATGTACTACAGTACCTTGAGGATAATTATCATTATCAGTGATTTCTCTCGCATCTATTAACATCTCACATCATTGGCTGGTAACTAGATGGTGTCTTCCCATGTTTGACTTCAGATCACATATTCACATGGTTAGACTCGTACTTGAGTGAATGATTGAGCGAGATAGAAGACCCCGAATCTAGTTTCATCCATCTGGGCTACGATTTCAGGAGTACTAAATCATATGTACAATGGATTTACATTGATGGTCATTTTGATCATGGGTCTATATTTGTATACGACTATTTATGTACATGTAATGAAAGTTTATAAGCTGAGCATGGGTATGCCTTCCCTCAAGAATTCATGTAAAATCAAATATCATGATATAATTATTGTAATTGATGCAGGTCACCTTCCACTTCGATACCTCCTCAACACATTGTAAAGCATTTCATTCAACATTGGCATTTTTCTGAATTCATGCTTTACGGGGCAGCTGTTACAGATCCATTTGGGCACATCAATCCCATCATCTAGATTAGTGTTTTAGGGCTCATCAAACCCTAATTTCAGTTGCTACATGCCCTAAACAAGTCACCCCTTTGAATCCCTCCTTCCCAAATAGTTTCATGATTTGAAGACATCCAAAAATAACCTCTATAATGACCAGCACAGGTAGGCCCATGTAAGGGTGCGCTGCAGAGAAGTTAAGTCCATGCCAGGGTGCTCTGCAGAGCACTTAGGCTTCCTTTCCCCCACGCTGGGTGAGATTGAGTGAAATTCACATAGGATTTGGGGAATATTCTTATCTTTTGGAGTCATCTGGAAGGTTCCCTCACTTATCAACTCCTATGAGCTCGAAAATGGATGAGGAATGACTTAAGGTGCATCCTATCCTCTCATCCCTTCCTCCATGGAACTAATTCTAAGTATGGAAGGCTATGCAATGCCACCATTTATGACAAAACCTCCTTCATCTTCCTATAAATTGACCACTCATACAAGTGATCATGGGCATATTATGTTGAATTTTAAGGGGATAATGTTTCTATGAAATTTGGCTTTGAAGCTGTTAGTGTCAGTCAGTTCAACTTGTCACCAATGATCAAACTATTACAAGGTGTTGTTAAGGTGTCAAGTCAAATTTTTGTCATTTTAGTGAGTCCTCAAATAAAAATTTGGTCATTGGTTATTCTTTCTATGTCATTGTTGCTCCCTTCACTTACTCATGGTATTCATCACTCATCATGTTCATTGCCTTCTTCAAGGTATCATATCTTCATTTAAATGTCTTGGGTCATGAAATGGTTAAATTCCTCATTTTAGGTGATGGTCTAGGGTTTCACTTCATGTGTCATCATGATACCATATGTTACCAAAAGTATGTCCATCATATGATTAAGTAGGTAAAGGGAGTTAGCAGCTTAGGGAAAGAAAAATAAAGGTAAAGGTAATATTTAATTTCAAATAAGACAATGTTGTAGTACACTACCACCCCTCATCATTTCTCATAGGGACATGTTTTCTTCAAAATATGTTTCTGACAAAATGGAGAATAATTTTACGAAAGTGAAAGAGATTTTTGTCCATTATAGTCCAGCAAACAAAAACCTCCTTTCATTTATGCACAGGTGTCATTATTTGAAAGGAATTCGCAAAATACACTTTCTACGGGAGAGTTAATGCACTTTTGGATAGCTTGACTTCAAGATAGTTTTTCAGGGGTTTGGAGTAGGTTTTGGTAGTTTTTAAGGACTCTATTGTGTCATAGACATCCTAAGCTTTCCAATGGTACCTTCAGATCATGATTTGGACTAGTGAAAAGCAGCCAAAAGTTCTTTGCAAGTTGGATTTCTCTTTTGTCAGAGAAACCCTGAGTTTTTTGAGTGACCTTGGGAAAAACAATTTTTCTCCCTCATGGAGTGTCAAAATTACATGCTTGAGGTTTCCATCTTATATCAGACTTCAAAATATTTCCAAAGAGCTATCAATATCTCAATTTGGAGCCATTTAAGGCCTCCAAAAGGGGTTTGAAAGATGGTGATGTGCTTCTATGAACTGCGTTGTGCGTAGGAACAATGCGCTGCGCGCAGGACAGAGTGCCCAAAAATCCTTCAAAATTTTCCCAAATCTCAATTTTTCACTTGCAAGCTTGATTTTATTGACTTCTAAGCCAAGGGACAAGACTTTGTATCATCGTGGAGGCTGAATCTTCACCAGAAATAAAGAGACAACAAAAAGGAGGGAGGATTCTCAGATATGAACCATCAAACTGCAACACAATCAACTCCTATCCTTTCATCAAACAGTGCTTTGAGGATGTTCATTGCTTGGAATTTTGCAAAGGATAAGGATATAGTGGAGCATGTGTTTGAGCTAATTGATCCAGAGGCTGAGGATCAAACCAAAAGCATGAGACAGACTATCAAGGACAAAGACTACCAAATCAAGGAGTTGGCAATAAATTTGGAAAGGGAAAAGTATATTATATCATTCCTTGAATAGGAGAATAGTCAACTCAAAGAAAAAGAGTTGATCCTAGAAAAGGAAAAAGCTAAGATAATTCAGAAAGTCAGCAAAGGTAAGGAGATAATGACATCAAATGAGCCTGAAGCATCAGAGGTGAAAGGGAAAAGGAAAAGACCAAGAACAAGAGGCCTCAAGAAAGCTTTGCAAGAGGAACAAGAACAAATTTTGGTCAATGAAGACCTTGACCTAGAGGAAAGGATTGCCCTAGAGGTACATCAAGATAAAGAATATTGCTTAATAGGGTGAATGAACACTTGGAGAAGCTCTTGGAGAAGGCAAATAGAGACAATCAAATGCTCAGACACATGGCGCATCACTATCAAGCTCAAAACATGATCGCCATTGTCAAAGTAGAACAACTTAAAAGCAAGCTCAAGGAGGCCAAAAAAGATCAAAAGGATGGGGGGGAACTTGGAGATGCTTGCTAAAGCAACCATGAACCTATAACAAACATATTTTTACACCTTCCCTCTAATTTTGAGAAAATTCTGAGCATTTTGGGTTTTTTGGCAAATTTTGGTATAAGTTCAGAGATTTAGCTGCTCCAGAAGCACAGCACCTTGGCATTACGCTTTTTCCTCATGCCTCCATTTAAGGAAAGGTCTACATTTTTGGAAATCTCTTGACATCCTCTAAAAAAGCATTTGCCCAGATTTTGCGGAGGTGGCTTAGTTTTGGAGAAAAATGCAAAAAAGTGGCAAAAAACTAGCATTCTAGACCATTTTTTGACAGGCACTGCACTTCTGGAGTGACCTTGGGAGAATGGATTTGTGAAGGTCTTCCCATGCTCCAAATTCCGAAATTAAAACTGTGCTGGAAATTAGACTTGAAGTGCCAGTTGACCATTCTCTCATATTTGAATTTTGACCCCTGTAAGGCACCTGAAAATCAACTCAAAGTTGATGCTACGCTTCTGCACTTTCTGTGTTTTTATTTGAAAATTTTCACTATGTAAAATTTCTAGTTTCTAGTCTGACTTGGTCAAAGTCAAGATTCTCTATGTAATGGCACTAGTTACGAGGCTAGGTGATGGAGGCATGAGAAAATGTACATCATGGGTTGTTTTTAATTTTTATTAGGCCTCATAAAAGAAGAAAACTCCTAAGAAACCTCTTCATGAAGTGTTTGAATTGCACCTTCTCACTCTCACCTGTTGGTTGAGGGAATCTTGAAGTCATTTCCTCCACCAAGGAATTCGACTCTTAAAGGTGGGAAAGTGGTCTAGGAGATTCTATAAGTATCATTTCACGTCAAGAGAAGAGGGTTAAACTTTTTGTGAAGGATTCTTGCATTGTAATCATCTTTCAGCTAATACAGATACAGGTTGCAACTATGTTCAAGGAACTCTAGCCCAGTGAGTTCATGGTGAGTGTACTTCATTCTTTTTGTTTTATCATGGTCTAAACATCTTTATCTACATTATATCTCTTCTTTCTATGAATTCCTTGTGATAAAATACTCAGAATTCTTGTTTTTCAAGCTTTGTTATCTGGCTTTCATAGTTATGTGTTTTGTCTTCCTAAGCTAATGAAATCATGTTTATTTATGCTCATTAGTTTCTTCCACACTATATCCTCTATAATACACTGACAAATACTTAAATTACACCATGGCTTCTGACATGTAGCTCCTTCTTATGTTTTCTCCTATATTCCCACAGCTTAGACCTACTTGTGGCTCCAAACCTTAAGTTCGGCAAATCCTTAGAAAACCAAATTTTCACAAACAATTACACATATCTAGCCTAAAATTCATTTTCTTTAAAGTCATATCACTTATAAGAGATTTAAAGAGATCCCTCTCATGCTCAATAGGGCTAGTTACTGAGCTGAAGTGGTTTGAGGTTACCCTTGGCAATTTCCTTTTCAGCCTAAGAGATTGTAAGGACTAACAGAAACAAGTATTGTAATGCTACAAGTTTGTCATGCTTTTGATACGATGTGGATGGGATCCAAGCTGGAGGAATTGCTTTGAATCAGACACCAATGGTTGTAATTCCTTCTTCTATTCAATAAAGTGTTTGAACCTTTCTCTCATATGTTTGTGTTGTTTTATAATGCTTATATGTGTGAATTGTATCTAATTCATTTCACTTATATTCAATAGGTCTTTTGCTTTGATTGATTCTTTGTTTTCTATTGTGTTTACAGGTACTTCTCAAGCATATTAAGTATGGGAAGGAGTGACAGGATCGATACAAGGGAAACGAGAGGAAAGTGGAACTACATGTAGGTATTCTCATCTTCCATCTTATCTATTGCTTATAGGAAAAGTCTAAAACACTTTAAATTGTTGTTTTAGATACAGTTACTTATCTAGGGAATTAGTATTTATCTGTAGATACCAAATTCTCCAAAACATCCTCTCAACTCAAGACATTCATATAAATAATGACCCTCATATCCTCTTCTAGTAGGGATTTTGTGGCTTAAACAGATCATCGTGAAATTTTTGTTATAACTATTTTTCTGTGAAGCTTCAAAATCTGAAGTTAAAACCCATTTGAGCCGAAATCTTGATGCACCTCATGACCGAATTTCTGACCTTGGTACGCTACATTTACTGAGATATGATCAAAGGAAGTTAGGGTTTTGGTAGGTTCCCAAATTCCATGCCAAACAAGTGACGTTGGGAAAATCATCATAAATTTCTCTATGAGCATTGGATTCCAATTTCGTAAATAGTGATATAAAGAGGATGGACTATAGTTTGTTGGATATTGTTTTTAGGGTCGAAGCTCACAACGGTGACACATGCCATTTCGTACAATTTCACTCTTCTGAACTAGGGTATTATTAGGCCATTGTGGGAGATTAGGCATAACTCTTTCTTGAAGAATCGAATCTCTATAAGACCTATGGGGTTGGAAAGAAGACTCAGAGGGCTATCACAGAATGAAATTTCAGACCCTAGAGATCTGAAAGTACATAGATACAATAGATTCAATATTGAGTTCCTAGAAGGAAAGAAAAATCTTGCATTCAAGGATCACTACAGTAAGGACCACACATCAACAGTCAAGGGTAATTATCCTTCAGCAAGGTATGTATGATTAGTGTTTACATTTGAATTTTGAGTATCATCTCTAACATATGTTTTTCACAACATCGTAAGTATATACAATGTCTCGGTTATATCTCTATGTCTCTATATGTCACAATTAGTTTTTCGGGTGTCATATTCTTGATACTGCACATTTTATGCTACATATTCTTGATGCTACACCAATTTTGCTATATCTATATGATGTTGTAATTTCATGTTACTTGTCTTGTCATAGTTGATAGAATGGTCTATGTTGTTGTACTTACAACTTGGTCCATCAAAAGTCTAGTGTATGTCATCAATTTTTATTGTATATATCTTTAGGTCAGTTTTGGATATAGTCTTGCATAGAGTTCAGGCCTATATCAAGAGTGGGAGTCTTTGTCTACTGCTACATCAAGTCAACAACAAAAGTGACAAGCACACTTCAGGTATGCACTGTAATTTTTAATTTTTATTTATTCATTATTATGCACTTACATGTGTTGTGCAGGCAAAGGTAAGTTGAAGGGTATTTTGTTTTGTTTTTGGATTGGTTTCACAGGGTAAATTTTGCATGCAGGTAGAAGAAGATTCAAGTAAAACATCAAGCAAGAATTCAAGAGAAGAAGTATCAAATCAAAGGAAGCATTGCAGCGAGACATCCTTGAAGACATGACAACCATCCGTATACTGTGAAGAAGTGTCAAGGCCAAGAGTCATCATTGTAAATTTGTAAAAGAGTCATTTGTAAAAGTGTCGTCATTGGAAGAGTCATTGTTGTAAAATAGTCATTTGTAAAAGTGTTATCATTGGAAGAGTCATTATTGTAAAAGATTCAATCTGCCTAGAGTCGAAAAGGCATTCTTAGGAGGTATAGGAGTCTCTGTTGGGATAATGTCATGGTTAGTTTGCAAGGCATAGTGTGATTGGTTGTTCGGTCAAAATCATTATAAATCATATTGTATCATGGATCATTGTCCCTAGTATGGGAATCCACACACTTGTCTCATTTCAATCATTATAGGGTGGCAAAGAGGTGTTAGGCTGGTGCATGAAGTCGCCTACAGGTTGAAGCCCGTGAACATTTTAGGGTGGTAGGTTGGTCTAGGATGTTGGGGCATCCATTCAGTTGACTACTGAAGAAACCAAGGCATTAGGGCATCCTTCCAGTGGGAGCTGGAGAAGAATGCTTTTCTATAATTCTAGGAAGTTGTTGCTTTCATTTCAGTTGGAGCTGAAGTTTAAAGAATTTATTAGAAAAATGTTCGGTAGTTTTTTACCTGAAGGAGGTTTTCCACCTAAAATTCTTGTGTCTAATGTGTTCTTTTATTTATTGTTATTACTGCATAAACATTAACAATAAATGAAGTTTAACTAATGCTCTGAAAATATTCAAATGTGCTAATTTCTAAGAAACATTGATTCACCCCCCCTCTCAGTCCAACAAATAACACACTCATAAATGATCAACCACACATCATTGAACACTTAATACCTATAATCAACATGAACCCATTAAAACGATAGTAAAACGACTCTTACCTGCAAGTGCGACACTTAAGATACACTTTGCGGCACAAGTGACGATGACAACAAAACAATGCAGAAAACTTTGGGAATGAGTCTAGTACATGTCTCTATGATAGATAGGGCTCATTAGTACCAAAAAATTTCCCCTTAAAGATGCGTCATAAATATCTTTCACAAAGTGCAACATTTTTGTTATGAAACGACAACACTTAGTATTTCTTCACAAAAGGACTTAGAAACTTAGAGCACAAACATGGAATATATTTTGTTACTAGAAATGACAACACACATGGTTATAGGAGGTTCCAAAGTATGAATATAGGCCAAATTTTGGAGGGTGTTGTAGCAGTGGCAACACTTGGTGACACATTGGTAGCACTTCTTGGTCTAACTTTATACACAGGGTCTAGTCTCTCAGGAAGTGTTGATTCAACATGTAGATTGCTTTGGCTTCCCCACTTAACCTAGTTATAGATGTAGTCTCCTCTATTCCATTTCTCAACTAAACACATTCAAAAGGAATGTTATGTCATAATTGTTCCGATCTAGGATAAGGGTAATATGTAGTCGTGATTTTGAATGATGATAGTTTTAATTTCATCTTCAATGTTTCTCCACTAAAAACATACCTGTTTAGTACCCTGGTAGAGTCACTATATGAACAAAAGCATCACTTCACTGCTAGTGGGCATGTTTAGTACCCTAGTGAAGTTACTTGCTTCACCACTCTGGGCAGAAATCATTTCTCTTCTTTCATCCCTTATTTATTTTATTTCTTTATGCACATTGACATTTTATTTGCATTTATATCACTAAGATGGAAGAGGGATCTTGACTTATTGAGAGAAAGATAGGTTTTTCCTTTAGGGGTTGTTATATACCTCTATAATTTATATGATCATTATTAGTTTTCCTTTTTCCCTTCTCTACTCAATTGGATCAGCATGCAAGACACCATTAAATTATAACATTGAGTTAAGGAAAGAAGGTCCTAGAAATGTCATGGTTTTGTACAGAGATTTCCATTCAAATGGATAGTATTTTCCATTGGGACATCATTGACCTTAAAGATATGTGACCAAGACAAAGAAGAGGGATTGAAAGTTAATCAAGTGTTGTTGTGTGCCACAATGCCTTTTTAAACTTTCGCCACATCTATTGGAATGAGAGAAAACACTTTCTCACAAGGTTTTATTCACACAAACAAAAAACAAAAGATGACGGAAAGAACACAACATGACATAACAAACAATAACACATAACAAGAAAAGAAATATGTACATAATGTAGGGACACAAACCCAGACTTCTATTGAAAATACCATTTTAGATCTTGGCCATTAACAAGAAGAGAATCCATCTTCCCATCTAAAGATTGAAGATGATAAGTATGATGGCCAAGATTGTCATGAACTACATAAGGTCTGATCCATAGGGATTGGAATTCATTGTGTTTACCTTTCTCTTCATGGGTTTTATCCCACTTCAATATGTTAAACACATAAGAATAATGGATAGCCAAATAAGATAATCATGAGCTACATTCTATTAACAAGATTTACATATAAATACACTTGCTTATGACCCTTGGTTTTCACATTCCATGTGATCTCTTGGAATCTAGTAATTGTTCAAATTCCACACCATAACCGTTAGCGGATTAAAGGTCCAACATTCCCCCTGTTAATCTAAAGGGGTATATACGAGTCCATGTAGAGAGATCTAATACAAAAATACAAAAATGCATAGCAATAATAGGTTGAATGTGATCTTTGAGATGATAGTATAAGGTGGGAAAACTCAGTCTCAAATAGTGATCGTTTAAGGATGACCACCAACACTGGAATACTTAGTATACTTCCTGGAACTCTTCCAAATCTGGCAAGAAGTTGAAGTCTTCTTCTAGAGGAAGTGCTCCCTGTTTTTTTTAAAGGGAGACTAGCAGGGCCTCAACCTAGAATTCTTAGTTTCGTTCCTGGAACTCTTCCAAATTTGGCAATAAGTTGAAGTCCTCTGCTAGAGGAAGTGTCCCTAATGCTTTGAGAGGGAGACCATCAACCTAGAAAATGGAGGTCTTCAACCTGCGAAATAAAGGGAGAACCTCAACCTAAAAAGGGAGGTCTTGACCTACGGTGGTTTAAGGAAGGCCACCAACCAAAAAACATTCTTAGGGGCTTCTATGTCTCTGGTTGCCTATGGTTGTTGGCTCAGGCAGCAGGTTCAGGTTGTGGCTTCAGCTCACTTGATTTATCTTTGAAACTTGTATATGACCATCAATTACCCTCGTTCCCTCCCGATTAGATACAAGGTGACAAGATGAAGAGAAATTAACTGCAAGATTTTTCAATACTCAAGAAGAAATTCTATGATATGATCAGGATATCTTCTTGGAAGTTGAAGCCTAGTGCTAAGAAGAAATCCATCCAATGTGTATATTTGTTCTTGCAGGAGTCTTGTTTCTAAGGCATCTATTTGAATGATGAGTGTGTTGACCATAATGTTCACATGGATGAAGATCAAAGCAATGATCTTTCACATGCCCAACTATGCCATAGTGTTGGCATTTGAAAACTTTTGACTGAGAATGTGAAGGAGCAAGATCTAGTCCAGGTGAATATGAATCATCTTAAAGAAATCCAACACTCTAAAATTGGATGGGCTTGGTATAGTCAGGAATATGAAAGGACACATACTTATCATATCTAAGAATATTTCTATGCTTGTTGTTGATAAGCTCTTCCAAATGTCTGATGATTGGCTTGGGAAGTGCACGCTGAATTTCCACACCTTCATGCAAATATGTGCATGAAATGGGCACATGATGGTCAAAGTTACTGATTTTCCCACTTTTTGGAAGCTAATGGTATTTTGTCTTGAACTTAAACAGAGGATTGTTCTCAATAAAGACCAGTTCATAATGATATCTACACTGTTGTAATTCATCTTGTTGTAGATGAGATTCAAGCTGCAAAAACTCGATCTTTTCTTGTGCATTTGTAAACAGGTTTGAATGTCTATGAGAGAAATTTTGCTTACTTTTACTATATCATGAATAGTAGACAATATCATAGTTTTTAGGAACTCTAATACTTCACTAGTTCTGTCCATTTTTCCATTGTCAGATTTACACTTTTAAAAAAACTTGATCACAATTGTGAGCCAAAGAGGGAGAAGCAACACCCACTCACACTACAATGACACTACAATTGGATTATACAATAAGGAGGTGAAATAAATGCACCCTTGCAACTCGACTCTAAATTAAAAAATACTTAATAGCTATCACATATTGTTTTGTTAAAAGTTTTCAATGCCTGCATTCTTTCATTCAATATCCCAATTGATTAATAAATCACTCAAAATCAAACCATTTGCAATGTCTTTGTCCTTCTATAAAATGACGATAGGACTTCCACTACATTCAGAAAATTAAGCATATATAACAATGCCAAGATGTTAATATCATTTGAAGTGTTTCAAGCTCCAAGGTTGTTATACTTCTTTGGCTACAAATGGTTGTGCTACAAGAGAGGCAATCTCTAGGACAGATTCATTATCAACCAACTAGAATTGATACAAAAGGCTTTCTTTATCACTAGGGCTTTGGATATTGAGTAGGTGAATATCACCATTGATGAACGAACGTCTAACTTTGGAATAAGTGAATCACCATCGACAAAGTCTCCTCCTGCAAGCACATGAATGGACGCAATCCCTTGTAGCTTTGATTACATATCAATCCATGAAGTATTGATTTCAACGTACAAAAATAAAGATGCAATTTTATTCTCTGCTTTCTTGTTGCTATCGGATAATACAATCTTACAATAAAAAAAATATGAGTATAGTCCTTTCGCTCACTACTTACTCTCTGAATTTTACAATATAACGAAGCTCACCAGCCTTGTTGCTTATTGCACATACATTGTTGACAATTTTATTGATTTCATAACTAAAAACAATGACACTATACCTCCATCAGAGATGGTGGCACAGTCCAAACAATGAAGCAAATCATGTAGAAGACGCAAAGAAAAATTGCAAGTCGTTAGTAACTCCATACATGTCTGCATTTCTTAGTACTCGTTTCGACCATATGTCTGCCCAATCGGATAATTTCACATACATACATAGTGTGTATAGCCACAATATATAATGTATACCCATGGCTCAAATTGGAGGAAGGGATTGGAATATTTCACGCTTATCCAAGCTAAAATGGTTATATCTGAGTCCACGTAGAAGTCGTTGATGTCCAGAACCGGTCACCAGGATATACAAATAAAATTCCACATAAATTTTCTCTCTGGTATTCTTGCTTTCAAGCTTCTCTCTAACCGGATCTCATTTTCTTTTTTGTTTTTTTTATGCTAGACATCTGGTGGTTCAAAGCACGCAATGCGGCTGTAGTAATAGAGGAACTCGAATGGAGAGGTCGTTAGCCAAGCAAATTCATTATCTCAACGTAACGTCATTCTGCATGGAGAAAGGAGAGTAATGTTTGAAAAAAAACACAGACAGAAATCAGGATTGTGCAAGCTAAAGGAGGAGAGATTCCAGGAAACAACTAACAAGTGATCGAGTATTTATACTTGTCAAGGAAGGCAGAGCTGGATGGAGCTCAAGTGCCCAGGGAGCATTATGGTTGAAATAGATTGCACGTAACGATTCTATGAAGAAACGATCCGATCATAAAGGTAATGTTCATAATAACAGAGTGCTTAGTACAACGAAGACCACAAAACAAGGAGACTCTGTATGGAAACAATTCTGATGAGCAGAGGCCAAAATTGACATCTAGAGAGCGATCACGCACGCCTAGTGGCTCACATTTGAGTAAAGAAAGAGTGGATACCATTTTAAACCTGGAAAACCAAATAAGATAATCATGAGTTACATTCTATTAACAAAATTTACATATATATACACTTTTTTATGACCCTTGGTTTTCACATTCCAAGTGATCTCTTGAAATCTAGGTAGTGACTGTTCAACATAATAGAACATAATACTAGGTTTGCCCCATTGAACTCCTTATTCCTCGTAGACTTATTGTCAAACCAACGCTTGATATGACTATGATGGATAGCAAACTTTTCTTTTATTTTTTTCCGTTCTTCCTCTAACTTCAAGAGAGTGTTCATCCTACTCTAAACCAGAAGACATGGTTTACCTTGAGATTCTTGAGACAGTGGAAGGTTCGGGAGATATATGTTCGGAGGCAAGATGGCTTCTTTTACGTACACAAGGAAGGGGAGGTCTTAAGAGTAGATTTCAATATGACACAATGATCCCATAAAATATTCACCAAAGCATTATTCTAGTTCATTTGCTGAGAGTAAACGGTTTTCTTAATGATGCAGATTAAATTCTTGTTGGTAGAGTCAGCCAAACGATTTCCTTGAGGGTAATAATTGGAAGAGTGCTTTAGAACAATATCATTTTTTAATGCAAAATCATAAAGTTTTAGTGATGAGAATAAGTTGCATTATGAAAAACAATTGATGTAGGAATCCCAAACCTGGTGATGATATTATGCCTGAGGAAGTTGATGACTTCCTACTCGTTCACTTTTTTTAGAGGAACTTCTTCAGCCCACAAAGTAAAATAGTATGTGGTGGTTAAGAAATATTGATGTTGCTTTGATGAATGTGGAAATATCTCACCAATAACATTCAATTTCCATTGTTGAAAAGGTTCTTCTACAACAATGGGCTGCAATGGGGTGACTGACTTTCTATTGCATCCAGCGCATCTTTTTTAAACTAAACACTTACAAGCATAAGTGTGTGCATCCTTGAATATCTTTTGGCCAATAATAACTAGCCCACATGACTTTATGCATAGTAATATCCCCCAGGAAGTTTCCACCAACTACCCCGTTGTGAATATCTTTTAGTATCCTTTCTAAATCCAATTCTTCCAAACATCTAAGCATGACTCCATTATGATGCTTCTGAAAAAGCACACCATGTACCAACTGATATGATGTAGCTTTAAGTCAAATGGCCCTCTTCTATCTTGTGGATAGGTGTGACGGCAAGGTATCATGCTCAAGATAGTGTTGCACATCTATGTACCAAGACGTGGCTACATTAATAAGGGTAGCTTGTTAGATATTGTACATTTCGATTTATTGCTCCCATCCAGAAGAATCCTCTTCTGGTGCATTAATTTCTTCTGCTACAAATTGACAAAGACCATGGCCTTTTATCATATGAACTAGTTTGAATTCAAGATCATACCCTTGTAAGTTTTCATCTAGTTCGCCCTTCTCTCACCCAACTTTTGTTGTACAAAAATCAATCTGACTATTGGGTGAGGCACAAAGATGATGACATGACTCTTCAAAAGGTAAGCCTTAAAGTGATTTACCGCCATTTATACTACATAGGCTTGCTTATCATGGCGGGGTAGTTTAATTTAGATCCTTGTAAGTCAGCACTCGTGAATGATATAAGTCATGTGTTTCATTGATCATAGTTTTAAGTAAGAATAACTACAAGAAAATTGTCTGAAGAAAAATTGTATAACAATAAATTTTTTTCGAAATCTGGACTATACAATGTTGGCTTCAACAATTGCTTGTTTGATTCGAATGAAGGAATTTTTCTTTGTTTTACTGACTTGTAGATTGCATCCTTCATAATCATCTCTTGTAATGGATTAACAATTTGTTCATAATTTGATATTAACTTGTGGAGGAAGTTTATTTTCCCCAAGAAGGATTGCATGGCCTTTTTATTCACTGGGAAGGGAATCTGAGCAATAGTCTTGACCCATTTTCAGTCCTCTTTAATTCACTCTTAGCTATAATATGGCCCAAGAGATTACCCTCAAACACTTTGAAGATGCTCTTCTTAGGATTTAAATATATGCCATATTTTCGACATTGCTCAAAAAATTTCATAGATGATGAAAGTGATGAGATCTTTTTCTTCAAAAATACCATAACATCATCCAATTATACTACCACATTTTATTTGATTAAACCATAGAACGTGACGTCCATAGCTTGTTGAAAAGTAGCTCCTGCATTAACAAGTCCAAAAGACATTTTCTTAAAGGAAAAGGCCCCATTTTGTCCTAAACATATTTTTATGTTTGTCGGGTTCTGCTACTAGAACTTGATTGTATCTAGAAAATCCATCTAGTAATGAGAACATTTATGACCCAGATATTGTTTGAAGGATTTGTTCTATAGGTGACATGGGACAGTTTTCCTTATATGAATCTTGGTTCAAGTTGTGTGAATAAACACATAAATGTATTTCTCTGGACTAATTTCTTATGGGAAGTAGATTTGGGACCCAAGTAGAATGATAAACTTTGAATATGATCTCAGCATCCAACAATTTTCTTAGTTCTTTCTGAATGATGGGTTCAAGCATTGGATGGACTTTTCTTAATTTTGTTGAAAATGCTTTACCCCTTCTTTGATAGGTATCACATGCTTGATTATTTGTGTCTTATAAGATTTCGATTCATCATACATCCACACGAACACATATTGATACTATGTAAAAAGACAGATAAAAGCTTGCAACTCTTGAGGTGTATAACATGTACCGAGATTCACATATTTTGGATTTTCTTTAGTACCTAGATTTACTTGTTTGTGTAACAATGTGGAACTATGAGTCTTCAAACTGACTAGTCCCTTAAAATGGTTTTGAGGGTCATACAGCTTCTCTAAAGACACCACACCCTTGGGCATGGGGTTTCCTTTATTTTCTTGAGTTGGACCTTGAAAGGATTTCTTGTACTCATCTTAATCAATGGACGCATCCTTAAACACATCAAAATTTTCCATGAAATCCAATATTTTTTAGTTGTCATTAAAAACATGAAAATTATTAATGTCATTAGACACATATGGCCTATAAATAATCTCAACTGAAAACCCATCTCTTAATGGTGACAACCTAGCAACAACGTTAGTTAATGTATTAACGGCTATATTATGAATCTTAGGAACAAAATTAATGTTAAAATCTTGGAAATGTGAAATGACACGCCATACCTATTGTTGGTAATTTCTAAGATTAGGTGATGCAATGAACAATATTTTGTATTTGGTGTGTAATAATTTATGAGTCGCCTATTACCTTGAGCGCTTCCTGTATGAGATTAATGGCTTTCTTTAAACCTAGAACAAGTGCTTGATATTCAGAAGCATTGTTAGTGCACTCAAATTCCAAGTTGAATGAGATCATATGTTTGTTATGTTGTGGACCTTTTAAAATACAACCAGCTCCAGAACCCTATTGTGCTTTCGAACCATCAAAATACAAAGTCCAAAAGTTAGTAGAAATAGGGTTAGTTCCTACACTAGTACTATTTACATCTATAATACAAGAGCCAATTACACAAGTTGGATTGCCAGGAAGGAGTTCCAACTGTGTATATGGTGGTATGGATGAAGGTTGTGAAAGATAACATTCATGAGCAACATCTAGAAAATAATTTCCAAATATCATTTGCACATAACTGATGGGGTCATTGGGCATTTCAAGCGTGGTGATAGTATGCTCCATGGATGGCTCACTCTCGAATCTGATTTGTTTATTCTTTCCCTTATACAAAATCCATAAATGCAACTATTTTGTAGCAAAGTATCCTTATAATTTGTTAGACCAGTCTCTACTCAAAAGCAAACAATAAGTGTTAGGAATGTCCACAATAACAATATCAATACATTGGTGAATTTTATGGTCTAATGATAAGAGGGTTATAACATTGTTAAGCTCACCAACTATCTGTACTAAGGATCTATCTAACTAAATGATTTTGGCATCATTATTTTCCCATTTGGCATTGATTTTATTGGCAACAGAGAGAGGCATGACATATGTAGATGCATCATAATAAACTAGGCAATGATGGACATTATAATTAAAGATCTCAAAAGTTAAAATAAATGGGGGGCAAGTGAACTCATCATTTACATTTGTTGCTTTGAAAACCATTTCAAGAATGGTTGGAGACTTATTGGATGAGACTTGAGAAGTAGAAACTTTTCTATCTGAAGGAGGTTGAGATGCAAATGCTTGGATAAGAATTTCTCGTTGCCTTGTTATCTTGGCTAGTTCATATTTGGAAATATTTTACACAAGCCTTATTCATATATTCAATAATGTTGTGATCAATATCTTCATCATGAGCAGGGTGTGTTGATATGGTGGGTGGTGTAACTTTGTTCGATACCTTAGGGGTGGTGGACTTGTTCTTGATATTCCCAGAAGCACTTTTCTGTGACTATGTATTCCCGAACTTATTAGGTAAGATATTTCTTAACAATTACTTCTTCACATCTCACTTAGGAAATAGTCCTTTTATCCTCAAGTTATATTTCTTAGCAGGTTGTTAAGGAGGAGCATCACCTCCTAGGGTCTCACTAGCACCTTGTTGATCATTGTTGAGAGTAAGATCAAGGGTGAAAATTGCATCACTAACATTTGATTTGTCCTCTGTCAAGGTAGGTTCATCAGTATCTTATGTCTATTCAGAATGCTCTTATGCTATCAAAATTTCTATAACATTTCCAACCACATCATTCATGTTGTGTTTCCACTGAGGGCATGTTTTCTCTCAAAGTGATGAAAGGTACAATAGTTATCCATGCCCAGCTTCTCCACATTGAACGCAACATTGGAGCTTTGTGCAAACTTTACTAGTTGGTTGAATTTTTTTTAAGGAATGACTTGAAATACTTATTACTATTAGAAGCCTCACTTCACTTCCTCTTGATTTTTGATACTTTGTTAGTTAACATCTTCAAAGATTTAGACAAGTTTTTCCCATTAAAGGAATCTTTCTCTTTGGCCATAGCGGAAGAGACTTGGGAATTAAGTTTAGAAGTGTATTTGGAGTCTTTTGAGTCATCTTGATTATTGATAGCCTCAATGGACCGTAGGTCCTTTTCAGCGCAAATCTCTTCTATAAAGTTGAGAGCCAAAGTGTCTTTTGCAGCATGCTTGACAAAAACTGGAATGTTAATAGGCAAGGCAATAGTATAACAATATTTTGTAATAGAATCATGTGGTTTAATATAAGTGGGTAATTTATTCAAAACACATGTAGCTCTTTCATTAAAATCCTTTTACTTTCCCCCATCTCAAGGTTTTCAAGCTTTTTTATTAACATGGTTGGAGTTTTATCATCAACAAACTTTTCTAAGAATAATTATTTGAACTCCTTCCAATTATGGATTGAATTAGGTGTAATGCTATGATACCAAACTTATGCCCTACCTTCTAGAGTATATAAAAATAATTTACAAGCGACATCACCAAAACGTACCTATGGGATTTGTATATGCAAGTAGAAATCATCAATGTGGTCCTCGGCCTTTGCTTTCTTATCAAGATCATACTTTGTAAGCATATTTTCTAGGAGCTTGGGTAAACGATGGAGATTGCTTGGAAGGACAAGAGGCTGTTAGGCCATGTAATACAATTTTTCATCATCCATTTCTTCGTCCTCCTCCTTCTCCTCACTCTTTGAATCTAAAGAGTCTTCTCCTTCATCATTCAAATCTTTGTTATTATTTGGTTTTTCTTCTTCCCTTGGTTTTCTTCATCGGAAAAATGAAAATATTCCTTGTCTCTGTTTATATTTTCCCCAACAATTCATGGAATATCCCCTTCAAAAGGTTCATCTAAAACATCAAGGGTTGCATTAACCAACTCTCCCGCGAAATAAACGAACACACCACAGTAGGTTGTCTCTTTCTTTGTTAGCTTATGAGGAAGAAAGGATGTGATAGGAAGCAATCTGATAGCTCTATCAAATTGACATGTAATAGGTTGAAGTTTCTAAAGTTGATCATATGTGACTAATAAAGTGGGTTCTGGACCTTGATGAGAGGACTCCCCTTTCTCATAAATATGATTTGGAGTTGGGCTCAGATAGTTACTGCCTTGCATGGAAGGTTATTTGTTCAAATGCAATGATTTTTCCACCAAACAAGGGTTTTCTTCCTTCTTGCACAAGAATTGTTAATGCTGCTAGATGCCACCAACAGTATGGCGGTCTTCCTAATATGAAGTCCCAATTAGACCTCAAACCATTTCGAGTAGGATCCCCAACCCAAAAATATGGCTAATTTCCATTATCTTAAAGATTTTCCTTAGATGTAGTGAATGACACAAGAGAAATGCATGCACTTTCGAGATAAGTAAGTAAGTTAACCCTATGATGTATTCAGTTGTAAATTGTATAATGGTTCTTTCACAAAATGTAAGAGAAAATGATTCTTTGAAAGAAAAGTAATAATACTATTCTAACAAAGGCACATGTATAAATCTGAAATAATCATTCGTAATCTTGTGAAATAGTTCACAAAGAAACCACAATTATGAAAACATAAGACACATGATTCAAAGATGCATATTAAGGCTAATGAAATAGTTCATTTTAAATAGTATGTATTAACATAAACATATACCATAAACAATGAAATAATAGTATCACAATCATTCACGACATATGTATGAAAAGTTTGTTGGCTCCAAGAGCTTTGAATTATTGAATGAAAGTTCCAAGATACAACATTACAATGATACAAAACTTGTTCCAATAGTGGAATGTTAACCAACTACTTGCTTCTCAAAATCATATTTTTCTTGCATATGCTTAGCTTGAGAAGCTAAGGTGAAAAGTCCTTTGCTTGAGCTATGAGGGTGTATATATAACAAATGAGGTGTCTCTCCACCTCCCTTGTGACTCTTGAGCTCCCTTGTGACTCTTGTGACTCATGACTCATGACTCTTGAACTTCTTGTGACTCTTGAGCTCCACTCATGAGGATTTTTTGGTTATGTGAATCACATGTGTATACCATGTGTTATGCTCCTATACCAATAGGTGTCATATTTCATGATTGGCATTGATGGGCTCTGCAATATGTTCATACCTTTTGGTCTGGTTGTAAAGGTTTTCCATATTGTCAAGAAATCAAAAATTTTTAAAAAAATGTAAAGAGAGTATGCCCTAAAAGAAAAATCAAAGGGCAAAAATAATAAAATGGTCAAAAAAGTGAAAGAAATGAACCCCAAACAAAAGACCAGGAAAGTGTGCAAGTCCAAAATGCCACTATTATTCTATTTTTGCAATAATTTGATGGTGTGCAGCTTGTTGACTTATGCCAACATTGATGAATGGCCAAACATCTCAATCTTGGCTAGTTCAAGTCTAAATTTACTTGTTTTAGTGATAGAGAATAAAATCTATCCAAACTGTTCAATCTTGGTAGGTAAGTAGATAGGTAGAGAAGCAAAGGAGCTCAACAATTTAATCTGATCCCTTGGAAGAAATAAGGGCAGACTTAGATAGGCTTATCATGCAAAGAAAAGAGAATTGATAAGGGTTTTCCAGTCTAAGTGCACCCAAAGAAAAGAAGAGAAAATGTTAGGCAAAGTAGGCTGGGTAGGCAGAATGGTGCTGCAGAATGTGACTTGTGATGTATTGGGTAAATATGTTAACTTTCAGTCCCATCACAAGTGCAAAGCAGACACTTTGATACAACTCAAGCAAGGTAGAGTCTCATGACTAACTCCCTTTCATCCTTTTCCCTAGTCATTCACTAACTTCCCCCAAAGATATTAAGATCTGCTTAAATATCAACCAAATCACTCCATCTCATTTCATAAAAGCCTAAGTAAAACTCCTTTTACTTAGGAAATCTTTACAAATATCACATAATTCCCTTTTTATTTAACCCTAGGCCTAGGTTTTTAAACATTATAATTTAGCACTTTTTTTCAAAATCATTCTTTCATGTTAACTCTGACTTATTATGTAAATCCCGTATAAAAATCATCACCCTTCCCCATATTTTGTAAATATATAATAAAACCCCAATATTACTTATTCCTGCCCCCGGTTGATATTCAACCATAAATGTATGTTTTGGGAGTTAATAAGTTCATCAAAAGATGATTAACAACCCTCCCCGCACGCAAAACCTTGGGATTAATCAACATCATGGTTGATTAATAACCTAACTTAATCACCCCGCGAACCAATTAAATATGCCCCGATACCATTAAAAAACGCACTTTATTTTGTTGGGCCTGCAGTGTTAAGCCTTCTGCCATCTCCGTCGAGAGCCCACCGTCAGATCTAGGCCCGCTCATCCAACGGTCCACGATCGTATCGCAACCCCCCCATTGGCCGCACATTAAGTCCCAAGGAACCGGCAGTATTACTCTCGTACCCTTGCCACGCATCACGCTTCCGCTGTGATCACTACCTCCCCACCCGAAACCACTCAACCCCAAGAGCAGTGCGGGAGGAAACCGCTTACCACCCTCCGCTTCACGACAAAATGTCCCATCGTCGTGACATCATCCATGCAGTAAATGCCAAAAGCCCCGCCAAAGCCAAAAAAAATTAAAACCACGATAAAATGTCATTTTCACCCATTTTCTTTGTGAACTGTTTTCATGCAAAATACGTCCCGTTGATTGCAAATCATGTCCAGTCCACCATCTGGCCAAAAAACTCCAGCGTCCTGCTCTGCAGCTCGTCCTGCAACCTGTGAAGTACACAGTTCACCTCTAAAAACAGGTATTTACCCCAATTCACTTCCCGAACCGGTAATTTCATTTTTTCCTCTGCGAATTTTACCTAAAAAAGCCAAATTCAAGTAAATTCAGTCTGTAGTTCTCATAGAAATACACCCAGAATTGTTGTTTTGCCCATTTTTTCTACATAAAGCCCGAACTCCAGTTTGAAAACACAGGAACCAAACATGGAAGCTCCCACAGCCCTGAGTGTCACAGCCCTCAATGCACCTCCTAAAGACTTGGATTACTTAGCTCTGGCCGACAAAGATTTCCAAATTAAAGATTTGTATGCAAACGTAAACCATCTTCAAGCCTTCTGCCAAATCAGGGATAGCTATCAAAACAACTCTAATATTTTTTGGGTTATGGGAGTCTAATCTTCCCATGTACTTCATTCCCTCAGTTCATGTTTTCCCAGATATCATTCACCAGTGTTGTGCCAATTATGACCATGTCCATAGAGTAGTCATGTCCCCATCTCAAACTGTCCTTTTTTACATAACTAATGAATCCATCAATGAGATGCTACATTTCCATTCCACTGAGCCCCTGGCTCGTCTATCCGTGGGATATTTGCTCGAAAAAGCTCCTTAGTTGTCCAATTCAGAAATAACCCATATTGCTCAGATGTTCATGAAACCAAACTACTAGCCCCAAGGCCCACCTCCCTATCTGCAGACCTGGTTCACTGACACTGGCAAACTTATTGTTGACATGATATCCCAGATCTTGGGATTTAATACCAGTGAATTTGTTGATAATATCACCCTAGTTCTACTGTCAATATTTACCCCAGGACAGCCCCCTGCTGTCAAGTATGACTATGCCACTTTCATTGCTGATAAAATTCATGACCAATTCTTGAGCCTGGATAGAGAAGGAGTCTTCAAGTATACATCTTTCATATACCACCTTCTGTTGTATTATCATCCAAACAGTTTTTCTTTCCCCATCAGGAGGTTGGACTCAAAGGGAAATAAAAGGTATGTGATCTTTTGGACCTCAGTTTTCCATAATAACTATGAGTGTCCTTATACCTATGATGAACTCATTGACTTTTTTGTACATAAAGCATCCACCGTGTTGATAGGAGCCCCCCCTCCTAGGATCTCTGGTGACATGAAAAAGATTCTACAGCTCTCCAAACAGTATAGAATAGGTGCCTGGTACCTATACTAGAATCACACTGAAATCAGAATATATGGCTGTGAACTATGCCCTTTCAAGATGCCCAAATATGTACCCATGATACTATTTTCATTAGAATATTTCAGACAGATCATAAACGCAGATTTAGATCATTTTTGTAGTGCAAAAAAGAAGGTCTAGCTGAGAATCAAGAACCAGTTAGGCCCTTATGTCATCCATTCTAGAGATGCCTGGAAAGATGCTGAGAAGATTTTAGGAGAACACCTTAAATTGAAGAAAATTTTCAGATGGGTGCCATATGACCCAAATAGTCTTATAAGTGACAGAAAAGTAAGGAACAGGCTATCAATGTATGTACATCATAGGATCCCCGAGATTGAACAATATGCTAATCAGGATGAATGGGTAGAGGGCACATTAATAGAGGAAATTAGTGAGCAAGAAAAAATGGGAAAAGCTATGAAAGACCTTGAAAAAACCCTTGACCTGGACTCTTTTGGACAGGTATCTTTTAAGCTACCTCAACAAACAGGAGTTGGTACATCCTCTATTGGAACTTCTTAGCAGGTTGTACAAGAAACTAGCACACCAGTTACAGGGTCTTCTAAGGGCAAGGAAGTGGCATACATAGAGCAGCCAGCAATGACTGATCAGCAGGGGAAAATTCCTCTAGTCCAAACCAAAGAAGCAGAGATTCTTACATTATGGATTCCTCTAAATGAGGAAATAGGCAAGAAGAGAAACAGGGAAGACGCCACACCTATCAATGGGCCTGCAGAACAACCAGGGGGAAATAGGCAAAGACTCAATCCTCAGTCAGAAGAGGAAATATTTGAGGAAACAACAGACAATCTAAGAGGTGAAAGGGTAGTTAGCCAGCAGACTTCCCCAGTGGTGGAAACATCAACTAGCTCACATAGGCAGGATCTAGAAAGGTAACATAGTGTGGAAGTTTCATCCACTAGGCCACAAAACAAATAGGCCTCCAACATCAAAAGGACATTCACGAAGATAAAGGCCAGCAATGACCCACTACGGCTTCAAATTTACAACCAATATCTTAAAATGGCCCCCACCAATCAACAGAGATTAATGTCTTCCTATGACATTAAGGAGGGAAAAATGATCATGAGTTACTTTAAGCCCAAGGTGCAACAACCACAATCAGCATCTGATTACATCAGGACAAATCTGGAAGTCATAGCCAAGGATATTCATCCCATGGACCAGATTGAGCTTCATAAATAGACTGGAGAGATGGTCTACTCCACACTAGTTGATAAAGCAATGTTGGCTCATAAATTACAAAACTCCTTGGATACACCTCTGCTCAACTAGATTTGGAGAAAGCCTCTTCTCTAGTCAAGGACAACAAGATCAAATCCTTAGAAGAAATCATCATTGAACTGAGACATGATCCCAAAGATGCTAAAGGCATAAAGGCATTAATGAAGAAGAAAGAGGAAGATATTGTTGCCTTAAGGAAACAGTTGAAACTGCCTCCTTCCATGCATCCATGGATAGCAGAAATTGTACAATAGAAAATAGAAGAAGACATGATGGAGTTGCTCATGAAGCTCAATGAAAGATTAACTGATACAGAGCAGGAATTGGAGATAGGCTAAAGGAAAAGTAGGGAGAGTCAACCTCCTAGCCTCCTGAAGTAATCCCTGCAGTCAGTACTGCCCCCTCCACACTTGTAACAACATTGCCTCCCACTGTTCTAGCATCCACAGCAGAGATAATTACAGGAACAGCAGCAGCACCAGGCAGCAGTCCTAACATGAGCATAGAACAGCTAATAAAGGCTATGGAAGAATTAAAGCTACAGGTGTCTGAATTGAAAGTGGTAAAAGAGAAGTTGGCAAAATTAGAAAATAATTATGACAAATCCAAGATGAATGTGGCATAGAAAACAAGAGAGGTTAAAACATTAGAGAATAAGGTGAGAGCATTAGAAAAGGATCTTTCTCTGGATAAACCTCTAGCAGAAATCAAAGGCATTTTGTGGTCCAACATCAATCAATCTCTTAGTAATATGTGGAGATCTATCCAGGTTATTTAAGAGCAGATTGACTTGATAGGAGTGGCCCAAGTAGAGATTCAAAAGACAAGAGCTTTATTGGGACAGATGCCTGAACAAGCTAACCGGCTAATACATTTTTTTAACACCAAGACCAGTGAAGAACTATAAGCACTGGAAATCATAGACAGGAGAGGCGCCATTCTGGAAATCAGGAGAGTTCTAACCAAGAGAACTCTAATGCAAAATTTGGAAAAGAGATGCCAAGACATGCAGGTGGAGATCAACTCTTTCACAGAAAAGTTCACAGTTTTTCATAATAAAGGTTTACCAAGTCCTTTAGGAAGTAATGACCGCTTGATGAGACATGTAGATTATACGCACAAGTTGAATAAATATGCTGCTGATTAAATTACTTCATCAACAAGCACTTCAGAAGTAAAAGCACTTCCATCTAGCCAAAGCCTCTACGACAACTTAGAAAATTTATTTTATATTGAGCATGAAGTGAACCATCTGTTCGCCATCCCACCTAATTTCCTTAGATATACAGAGACCGATGAAACTTTGAGAAAGCTTCAGAGACATAAATTACCAAAAGAGAAGTGGTGGGAAGATATGTTGGGAATCTTATGAACTTATCTTTGGTATCTTTGGTAAAATGAAATTTTGGGTCATCTTCCATAATGCGGAGAACAGAAATGAATGAAGGTCAGATGGATAAAAGCGTATCATAACAGATTTGAAGTATCCGACCGAGAGGGAGCAGCCAACACAGATTATTGGGGGAAAACAGCTGTAAACCGACTCACAGAGTCTACCACCAGCACATCCGACGGGACGGAGCAGCCAGCGCAGCATCAATTTATCTTTTCCCTATTTTCGAGACTATCTGTCTCTATCTTTTGTAAAAAATGATGAGTCATCACTAGATATTGTCTCCATGAGATATTTTGTAAAGATATTTTTGTATAAATACCCCCCCATTCGGAGTATTTGGGGTTGGTGAGGCACTCTTAGACTTTGTTGTAATATTGAAATTTTGGAATACAAAGCTGTTGGAATCAATTATTGCTGGACTCACCAGATGTATAATCAAAGCAGAGGACTTGTTACAGAATTCTTGAATCAACCAGCAGACCAATAAGTCCCCTTATCTTTTGTTCTGTAATCTTTCTAGTTTTCATATATATCACCTGTGTATCATAATCTAAATGGTAATGATAAATATTAATTCAGAATTTGCTTGACTGCACTTTGTGTTTCATTCATTATCATTCTTTGCGTTTTCTTCAGGATTAGTATAAATAGTGTAACTCTTAATTGCTCATGTTTCCTAATTCTCTCATATTGATTATTTGCTTGGGAATTCTTAACTGCTCCTTAGTAGTAATCATCCATTTTCCTCTGTTAAATATGTTGAAGGATTCTTAACTGCCCTTCAAACAATTTAAGCCCACTCCATCTGATACAAATCTTTGTTTGTGCCCTGTTTGACTACCTTGCTCTGTGAAACCATCCTCTGTTAAGAGACCAAATCCAGAAATCCAACCTCATTGACTCCATTAGCCCAATGGACCGAACTTCTTAGACTTACACCTCTGTTCTATTGAATCTCACCATCCAAAAATCAAACAAAACCCCTGAACATCATAACTATCCTAATACATTCAAAACAAAGTTAAATCATAAAGAGAGAGCCCTCTCTGGATGTAGATTGGCTAGAATCTGTGTCTAAAAGATTGGTCTGTGGTTACCTCGACCATATTCCCTTTCTTACAACTTTTGGGAACAACCTGAGTGATAACATCATTGGCGACTCCACTGGGGACCCTAAATATTTCTTTGTTACTACTATCTACTTTATAAGCTACAGACAGAGCCTGAAATTAGCCAGGAAGCCTTTGAAATGCTTTTACTTTGTAATGGTAGAAGTCAATGAATGCTACTTCAGTCTATCTCTGGTCTAGCTTACAGATTGGATAAGTTGGTTTCAAATACTTGATTAGTCCCTTCTTTATAAGTCTTTAAGAAAGTTCACAATTTGCATATCTAAAGTGTCTTAAAGAAACTGTTAAAGTTGTAGTGTCAAACCCACTTACAAAAAACCAATAACACACTTAGAAGCCTAGCTTCAAAAAGGATTTGTTACACCAAATTACATCCTGATCCAAACTCACCAGCTGTGTTTGAAAATCCTAATCTGACTCCTAAAATTCTTAGAAGACAAGAGGGTTCAGAAAATTCTGTTATTTCCTGGCCTCCATCCAGATCAAAGTCCTGTCCTATGAGATCAATCCACCTTGAGGATGAACCTTTTGCTAACTGTTTTGAAAGCCCCTCATATGAGACCTTCTCCGAATCTGGATTAACCCACACAGTTCAAGATCCAATATTCCTTGAAATTTGCAGCTTGGAGTTGTTACTCCATATCTTGACAGACATTTGCAGAGCTCCATCCAACCTGAGCTTACCTCTAAAAAAACACCAGATCTTCCTACGATTACTACCCCTTTTCCAAGTTCACCATCAACACCTCACACTTCTCAACCTCAGGCTATCCCTTCCACTCTTCCATCCATTGTCCATATTCCTGTTGTTGTCCCTACTACACCAGTTGTCACATATATCCCTGTTACCATGGAAAACAGGTATGCTCCTCTAAAATTACCTGCCAATCTAGGGGATATGCCCCAAGACTATCAAAGAAAAATCACTCCTTTTGATGGCACAGGTACATACACAACTCAACAGCATACTAAAAAAATGATAGATTACTTTGAAATATATGAAGTTGATGTTGATGATGTTAGAATGAGAGTATTTGTTCAAAGTTTGACTAAAGATGTTAGAACATGGTTTAGAGCCCTCCCTGCAAACAGTATCAATGAACCTCAAGCTCTTTATCAGACCTTCTTGAACAGATGGGAAAATAAGAAAGATCCTCTCCACATTTTATCAGAATACGAAGGATTAAAAAGAGGAACACAAGAAACTATCCAAGATTATTGTGCTAGGTTCAATAATGTCTACAATGCTATTCCTCAAAATCTCAGACCTCCTCCAGATTTCGCCCTGATCAAATTTCCCAATGCCTTTGATTCTAATATGGCATATCAACTTAAGGAAAGAGATCCTAGAGACCTAGAAGAAATGCAAAGTATAGCTGTCAGTGTTGAGGCCAATCTGATTTCTAAACGAGCTAGAGCCAGAGCTAAAAGGAGGGTACCTTTCAAAGAAGAAACTTTTGCCTTTGAACAAAAATTAGATGCTATCATTAAAGGAATGGATAGACTTAGAGATAGAGTAGAAACAATTGAGAGGAAATCCTCTTGGGATGGCCAACCAAGTAATGCTGGAAGAAATCCAAACTTCAGGAAGAACCAGAACTCTAACATTGGAAATCCTAGACCTGACCAAAGTATTAGGCCCCCATTCCAAGAAAATCATGTTGAAGACCCAACCTCTGAAGAACCACCAGAAAATACTCAAATTAATTTAATGGGCCTCAATAATGAACAACAAGTTTTCTTAACCCAAGAATACCAAGAAGCTCACACTCTTGAAAAATTGCAAACTCAGTCAGGTGAGTCATTTGATTTCAAGGAGGGATATGATACAACCATTTATGAAGTCCACAAGCAATACAATCTGAGAAGCAAAAGAATAGATGTCCCTGAAATCAGTAAGCAAAAGGATACCAAGCATCCTAACAAAGTGAAAATCAATAAACCCCCTGCACAAGTCCCTCCTGGAAAAGGTCCAAACCCAAATAACCCAATCGTGGAAGATGTTTCAGATGATCAAAAATCTAACAGACAACCTTCTACTTCCATTCCTCCCAAAGGAAATGTAGAAGAACCTCCTGAAATTGATTTGGTAGCAACTTCAGCCCATGATACCACTCCTGAAAAACACAAAAACACAGAAAATACAGCAGGAAAAGAAAATCTCAATGTCCAAAATACAAAAATCCAAACTGAAAAACCTTTCAATCTTGAGATAGAAATAGGAAAATTGAAGATAGCCATTCCATTGTTAGAATTGGCCAAACATGATGTCTACAGAAGTCAAATTAGTAGATCACTCCAAATTTCTGTGAACAAAGATTCAGTAAATCTTTTTGATGACCAACCTGAATTAATTTTGGACCTGAGGTAAACAGAAAATCAGTAGATGGAGGTGTTCCTCCTTTCTATATAAGTCTAAACATACATGATAAAATACTTCATAATGCCATGTTTGATTCCGGTGCTTCTCACAACTTGATGCCTAAATCTGTAATGGAGAAGTTAGAACTAGATATTACAAGGCCATACAAAGACTTATTCTCTTTTGACTCAAGCCAAGTCAGATGTCTAGGATTGATCAAATATTTATGTGTGTCACTAGTCCAATACCTTGCTAAAACTATTCTAATGGATGTAGTGGTAGTTGATATTCCACCAAAATATGGCATGTTATTGTCTAGGTCTTGGGGTGCAAAACTTCAAGGATCATTACAGTTGGACATGTCCTATGCTACTATTTCACTATTTGGTCAACCAAAGAAGTTATACCGAGAGACTTTAATGAAATATGTAGTAAGTAGCCAGCAGAAACCCCAAAATTTCTCTATCTACTCCATGCGCTCTGACATGGACTCCTTCATTCTCTATAATGCTCAAATTGATACCCCAACTGATGTCAAAGTTCTAGTATCTAAACAAGAAGAAATTATAAATGAAAAATCTAGTGTTCACATGAAAGAAATTTCTAAGAATAGTGATACATCAGACAATCAAGAGAAACCAGTTGAAACTAAAGAGATATATCTTCCCATAAAGCAGATTACTGAAACCCCTGATACTGACCACGAACATGAAACCCTTTGGTACTTAGAATTTGATAGTTCAATTAACAAACTAGGAGCAGGAGCTGGAATTTGGGTGCATAACCTAAAAAATGATCATGTTGAGGGTCATGCTTACAGGTTAAACTTTAAATGCACCAATAATATGGTTGAATATGAAGCCCTGTTGCTAGGACTTAAATTGGTCAAAATTTTAGGGGCAATCAGGATATCAGTTTTGGAAGACTAGGATTTAGCCATTCAACAGATAAAAGGAAACTTCCTCACAATCGATCCCAGACTGAGAGCTTATAGAGGAACAACAATTGACATCCTTAACACATTTCTTGAAACACAGCTTACCAAAATTCCAAGAAAACATAATTTGCATGCTCACAGCTTAGCAACATTTTCTAGCACTCGCAAATTACTGTTTGAACCTAATCATCAGTTCACAGCTGAGATTAGACATAGGCCAGCCATACCTGACAACATAAAGAACTGGAAAGTGTTTGATAATGATATTTAGATCAACAATTTATTGACCCTAGAGGAAGAGTTTTCAAGCACAAATATAGACCTTGACACTGTCAGCGAGTTTGATCAAAAGGATAAAATAGAAACAGACCTTTCAGCAGAGAGTGCGAATCAAATGCTTCATCCAACTAAATTCACCAATAAAGAAATGCAAGACCTAAAAGGGATAGATATTGATGAGATCTTTGAAGAAGAATCTGGAATTATTGATTTAAAAGATAATCATTTGCCCAAAGGATTGACTCCCTTGGAAAATTTCTTTGATTCTAATGATATCCCAAAGAAACCCAAAATGCAACCTCTAAAAACAGATATTGAATATTGTAACATAGGAACTGAGGAAAATCCAAAAATGATAAAATTGTCCAAAACTTTGCCCCCTTATCAAAATCTTAAATATGTTGAACTATTCAAAGAATTCCAAGATGTTTTTGCCTGGAGCTATGAAGATCTCAAATCTTATGACACCTTTGTGATTCAACATACAATACCCCTCAAGGAAAATCAGAAACCGTTCAAACAAAAGCTCATAAGAATTAACCCTGTACTACTCCCCTTAATTGAAAAAGAAATCAAACGAATATATGAAGTAGGGATAATTGCTCCTATCAGGTTTTCATAGTGGGTGTCTAATTTAGTACCCACTAGGAAGAAAATAGGGGAAATCAGGTTGTGTGTTAATTTAAGGAATGTGAATAAGGTTTATTTGAAAGACAATTACCCCTTGCCCAAGATGGACCACATTTTACAAAAGGTAGTAGGTGCCTCTAGGATTTCACTTTTGGATGGATTCTCAGGTTTCAACCAGATTCTGGTCCATCCTGATGACCAAGAAAAAACTACTTTTACAACACCATAGGGAACTTTCAAATATTTTAAGATGCCATTCAAACTTAAGAATGCAGGGGAAACCTTTCAACGAGCAATGGATATAGCTTTTGCAAAGGAAATTCACGATTTTCTAGTCATATATCTAGATGACCTTACTATATTTTCCAAATCAGATCAGCAACATTTAAACCATTTGATACAAGTGTTTTTAAAATGCAGAAAGTATGATATTTCATTAAACCCTAAGAAATATTATTTGGTCTAGAAGAAGGCAAACTGTTAGGTCACATCATCTCCAAAGATGGCATCAAAATTGATCTTGATAGAATACAAGCCATTCTACAAGTACCTCACCCTAGAAATGTCAAAGAACTTCAAGCTTTCCTAGGGAAGATCAATCTTTAAGGAGATTCATACCTAATTTGGCTGAGTTAATCAGATTATTGAACAACATGTTAAAAAAGGGTTCCAAGGTTAAATGGACAGTAGAAGCCAAACAAGCATTTGAAGAAATTAAAATGGCTTTGACTAGAAAACCAATCCTTACAAGTCCAAAGTTTGATAGATACTTCATGATATTTTCATTTGCATCAGAACAAACCATTGCTGCTATTTTATTACAAAAAAGATGATCAAGGATGTGAAAAACCTATAGCATTTTTCAGTAAAGCACTTAGAGATGCACCGTTGAAATACCAAATCATGGAAAAACAGGCTTATGCACTTGTGAAAGTTATTAAAGACTTCAGAGTTTATATATTGTACTCCTATGTAATAGCTTATATACCAAGTGTTGTGGTCAAAGACATCCTAACTCAAGAGGGAATTGAAGGCAAACGAGGTAAATGGATAGCTAATATATTGGAATATGATATTGAAATAAAACCTACAAAGCTTATAAAAGGACAGGGATTGGCTAAACTCATGACTGAAACAAACTTTCAAGCCCTTGATATCAATGAATTGGATAATGAACAAGAGAGGGTGACTCCACAAATCAATCATGCCTTCCTAGAATCACCTTGGTATGCCGATATAACTCATGTATTATTAAACCTACAAGCTCCTCCAAGGTTATCCAGAACAAAGAAAATATTTTTGAAAATGAAAGCTTTAAAATTTTGTATTTTAGATAATGCCTTATTTCGGAAAAATCATGAAGGTATTCTATTGAATTGTTTAATAAAATACGAATTTGACAAAGTGCTCAAAGAATTTCATGCAAGGGACTGTGGTGGACATCTCTATTGGAAATCGACTGCAGACAAAATCCTAAGGGTTGGATTTTATTGGCCCACCCTATTTGCTAATGTGAAGAAATTTGTCACTTCTTGCCATAAATGTCAAATTTTTGAAGGCAAGAGGGAACTCTTACCTCTACCCCTTAAACCAATCTCCATAGAAAAGCCTTTCCAACAATGGGGTTTAGACTTCATTGGAGAGATCCATCCTCCTTCTTCTGGTCAGCATAAATGGATCCTCACTACCATAGATTATTTCACCAAGTGGATAGAAGCCATCCCTACTAGACAAGCCAATGATATAGTGATTATAGGGTCCTTAGAAACCAACATAATATCTTGATTTGGTTGTCCTAAAAGGATCATAACTGACAACGCTACTACTTTCAAATCCAAGAAAATGATATCCTTTTGTCACAAATACCATATCACTTTAGGCATTCCACAGCCTATTGCCCTCATGGTAATGGTCTAGCTGAATCTTCCAATAAAAGCCTGATTAATATTATTAAGAAATTGTTGGAAGACAACAAGAAAAATTGGCACAAGAAACTTACAAATGCATTATGGGCAGACAGATTAACTACAAAGAGATCCATTGGAACAAGCCCCTATGAATTGGTGTATGGCATGGAGGTTGTATTTCCTTCATCTCTAGGAGTCCCTATAATGAAATTACTGCAAGAAATTCAGGTGGAACCCAATGACATTCAAAGAAGAATAAATCAGACTATCCATTTACAGTAGAACAGAGAAGAGGCATACCAAAGATCCCAAGTGCTACAAGAAAAACTCAAGAAAATATTTGATAAGAAGACCAAGGCAGAAGATTTCTACATTGGAAACAAAGTTCTAAATTGGGATTCCAGGAGAGAAGATAAGGGAAAACATGGGAAGTTTGACTTCCTATGGAAGGGACCTTTTATTATCCAGGCTGTACAAGGGAACAATACTTACTTTTTGAAGAACTTGGATGGCACTGAAACATAAGAAGGGCCAATGAATGGCCGGATGCTAAAACACTACTTTGATCCAATTGTGTGAATCATTCTTGCCTTAACATGTATATACTATATCCCTAGTAATATTTTGGTTTGGATTGGATAGTAAAATGCTGAAGTTGAAGCCCGAAGAGAAGGCCCTAAGCTTCACAAGTAACTGTCATACATATAATAAAGCAACCAGTAGAAGGAAATTTCAGAGCACAGTCAAAGTTATGGAGAAGGTTATTTGACCTATTGTTCTTGACTTTCCATCAGGGAAAGCCATCCCCAAGTGGAGCCACTGTTATGCTCCTATACCAATAGGTGTCATATTTCATGATTGGCATTGATGGGCTCTACAATATGTTCATACCTTTTGGTCTGGTTTCAAAGGTTTTCCATATTGTCAAGAAATCAAAAAAAATTTAAAAATGTAAAGAGGGTATGCCCGAAAAGAAAAATCAAAGGGAAAAAAGAATAAAATGATCAAAAAAGTGAAAGAAATGAACCCCAAACAAAAGACCAGGAAAGTGTGCAAGTCCAAAATGCTACTACTATTCTATTTTTGCAATAATCCGATGGTGTGCAGCTTGTTGACTTATGCCACCATTGATGAATGGCCAAACAGCTCAATCTTGGCTAGTTCATGTCTGAATTTACTTATTTTAGTGATAGAGAATAAAATATGTCCAAACTGTTCAATCTTGGCAGGTAAGTAGATAGGTAAAGAAGCAAAGGAGCTCAACAATTTAATCTGATCCCTTGGAAGAAATAAGGGTGGACTTAGATAGGCTTATCATGCAAAGAAAAGAGAATTGATAAGGGTTTGCCAATCTAAGTGCACCCAAAGAAAAGAAGAGAAAATGTTAGGCAAAGTAGGTTGGGTAGGCAGAATGATGTTGCAAAATGTGACTTGTGATGTATTGGGTAAATATGTTAACTTTCAGTCCCATCACAAGTGAAAAGCAATACTTTGATACAACTCAAGCAAGGCAGAGTCTCATGACTAACTCCCTTTCATCCTTTTCCCCAGTCATTCACTAACTTCCCCCAAAGATATTAAGATCTGCTTAAATATCAACCAAATCACTCCATCTCATTTCATAAAAAGCCTAAGTAAAACTCCTTTTACTTAGGAAATTTGTACAAATATCACATAATTCCCTTTTTATTTAACCCTAAGCCTAAGTTTTTAAACATTATAATTTAGCGCTTGTTTTCAAAATCATTCTTTCATGTTAACTCTGACTTATTATGTAAATATCGTATAAAAATCATCACCCTTCCCCGTATTTTGTAAATATATAATAAAACCCCAATATTACTTATTCCCACCCCCGGTTGATATACAACCATAAATGTATGTTTTGGGAGTTAATAAGTTCATCAGGAGCTGATTAACAACCCTCCCCGCACGCAAAACCTTAGGATTAATCAACATCAGGGTTGATTAATAACATAACATAATCACCCCACGAACCAATTAAATCCGCCCCGATACCATTAAAAAACGCACTTTATTGTGTTGGGCCCGCAGTGTTAAACCTTCCACCATCTCTGCCGAGCGCCCACAGTCAAATCTGGGCCCGCTCAACCAACGGTCCACGATCATATCGCGACCTGCCCATCGGCCGCACGTTAAGTCCTGGGGAACTGGCAATATTACTCTCGTACCCTTGCCACGTGTCACACTCACGTTGTGATCGCTACCTCCCTACCTGAAACCACTCGACCCCAAGAGTGGTGCGGGAGGAAACTGCTTACCACCCTCTGCTTCACGACAAAATGTCCCATCGCTATGATGTCATCCATGTAGTAAATGCCAAAAGCCCCGCCAAAGCCAAAAAAAAATTAAAACCACAATAAAATGGCATTTTCACCCATTTTCTCTGTGAACTATTTTCATTCAAAATATGTCCGGTTGATTGCAAATCATGTCCAGTCCGCCATCCGGCCAAAAAACTCCAGCGTCCTACTCTGTAGCTCGTCCTGCAACCTGTGAAGTACACGGTTCGCCTCTAAAAATAGGTATTTACCCCAATTCACTTCCCGAACTGGTAATTTCATTTTTTCCTTGGTGAATTTTACCTAAAAAATCCAAATTCAAGTAAATTCAGTATGTAGCTCTCATAGAAATACACCCAGAATTGTTGTTTTGCCCATTTTTTCTACATAAAGCCCGAACTCCAGTTTGAAAACACAAAAACCAAACATGGAAGCTCCCGCAGCCCTGAGTGTCGTGCCCCTCAATGCACCTCATAAAGACTTGGATTACTTAGCTCTAGCCGACAAATATTTCCAAATTAAAGATTTGTATCAAATGTAAACCATCTTCAAGCCTTCTGCCAAATCAAGGATAGCTATCAAAACAACTCTGATATTTTTGGGTTATGGGAGTCTAACCTTCCCATGTACTTCCTTCCCTCAGTTCATGTTTTCCTAGACAGCATTCACCAATGTTGTGCCAATTATGACCCTGTCCATAGAGCAGTCATGTTCCCATCTCAAACTGTCCTTTTTTACATAACTGTTGAATCCATCAATGAGATGCTACATTTCCGTTCCACTGAGCCCCTGGCTCGTCTGTCCATGGGATATGCGCTCGAAAAAGCTCCTCAATTGTCCAATTTAGAAATAACTTGTATTGCTCAGATGTTCATGAACCAGACTACCAGCTCCAAGGCCCAACTCCCTATCTGCAGACCTAGTTCACTGACACTGGCAAACTTATTGTTGAAATGATATCCCAGATCTTGGGATTTAATACCGGTGAATTTGTTGATAAGATCACCCTAGTTCTACTGTCAATATTTACCCCAAGACAGCCCCCTGCTGTCAAGTATGACTATGCCACTTTCATTGCTGATAATATTCATGACCAATTCTTGAGCCTGGTGTTGTGCCCTACAACAACCCCCCATTTCATATCACTAAAATTCCAAAAATTATAATGTGAAATGGGTCCCTTTTTAATTTTTGTTTCAAATTGGTATCAATTTAAAGTTCTATTTCGCAAAGAGGCTTTTTTAATAAAACCAATCAAAAACCCCGATATAAAACGATTTATCTTTATCATTGCGATAAAGCGATCGCAAGATCGCATATCGCAATGACAAAGAAAATATAATGTAAGGGACATATCGGTTTTCGTCGATGCAAAATCGCTATCGGATATCGGCAAAGCATAAAATGACACAAGTAATGATCTTTGCTACCATGCGATGCGAAATCGGCAATCGGCAATAGGTGATAACATCTAAAGCGCAACGAAACTTATCTTCATCCGATGCGATGCGATATCGCTATCGGCAATCGGTGATTCACCATCCTAAGCGGTACTACCAGCGACACCCGACGCGATGCGATATCGGATATCGGCGATCAGCGGTTCCAAGCAAAACCAATGAAAAAACTTAGCATTTCCCCGATGCCCGATTTCGCAAGAGGTAAATGGCACATTTCCCAAGGTAACAGTCATAAAGACAGTTTGATTTGATTTATTCGTAATTAAGGCCATATCCTTTGGAGAAGCCGCTCATCCATGTTCAAACCGCCAAATCGCCCTCGACATGCTTCAAATAAATCATTTATCCATTAATCGAAGAAATTGTAATTAATGAGACTGACAGGCCGTAATGATTATTTAATAAGAAAAACAGGCTTGAAGCCATCCACGTATTTGCTCCTAAGGCCACCTCAAGTCGATTAATTACTGTGAATGCGCCAAGATATATATATATATATATACTTCATTCTGTTTGATTCATGATATTGTTGCATGTGTTGCACTTACCTTTTACTCTGCGCAAAATTCTTTCACAGAGACAGAAGAAAGTAGAATGGGAAAGAAATCCAAGAAGACTACAATGCCTATTGCCTCGCCAGCCGCAGGGCTAACTGTCGCTGATCCAACTGGGAAGAGCAAAGGACTAATATCAGATACAACGTGCTTGGGACTTCCTAAGACCACTTGGCAGGGGACTTACAATTTGATTGAAGCCGAAGGGCCAATGGTGACCGAAGTGGAAATTTTATGCGACAACACCAGTAAATCCGATGCCAATCTAAAAGATTTGGCTAACTCCTTCCTACATAGAATAACGGCTCGGGAGCAGATTCTTCCTTACACAAATGTGGTAAGATGGGAACTCCAAGAACTCCCAATTATCGATAGATTGTTTGAATCTACGGATGGGAGGGTTTTCAGCTCGTTTCGAGCTAAAGACCTAAGACTAATGTATCACCTGCCACGAGAAGAGAAGAAGTATAATGCTGCATTTTTGGAGAAGTTTCGAGAAGAAAACGAAACCAAATCTGAACCTATTCGAGAATGGAGACATAATCCAGCGAAACACAAGCACGAGGCCTCGGGTAAGTACTCAGTTGATTCCCTGTGTTCACCTTACTATTATGCTGGAGTTATGATGTGTAGGCTATGGGGATTGCATGATTCTGCCAATATCACCATAGAAATGGTCCCCCTAATTGAGGCAGCATGCAGTGGAGAAATCATAGACTGGGCAGTCACATTGTCCGACAAGTTAGCCAAAGCCATTCTTGACTTCAAGTCTGACTATCGTGTCTCAAAAAGGGTTATTCCGCCATTTTACTACAGTGCATATATTATGGATGTGTTGTGTTTTAATTCTAAATTTCCTATACTGGGATGGAGGTGGATGTCACAAGACCCCACACCCATTCACATATATCATCGAAAGCTTTGGAAGACTAGTTATAAGCACCACCTGTATCAAATATGCAATGGTTTTATGTTATCGATTCATTATTTAATTTTTAATAAGCCTGCCCCTAAAATATCCGAGCAAGCAGCTGTAGATTTGACTGCAATAGCGAGTTGGTTTGGGGAGGAGAAATTCACTTATATCAGATTTTTTGGCAGCCAGGCTAAGCCACATGTGCTACCACTCTACATCCCTGATAAGTTACTTGCCAGGGAGGTAGCCTATCAAATCAGTGCTGAAGGGGTTACCCAAACCCTGAAAAGAGCTAAAAAAATATGTTTGGCCTTCTTTTCCACAGAGGATTGGAATGTATACCCTGCATGACATCAAGCATGCAGAGAAGGAAGCCGGGAAAATGAATTTTCTCACCCTGGCCACTCTGCCAAGGAGGCAGTATGATCCGAAAAAGATCGCTTACAATGCACTCGACCAGGCCAAATTGGCCAAGGTCGAGCACAAAGAAGACAAATTCGAAGACTTGTTCGCATCAGCTGAATCATTGTATCAAGTCAAGTCGCTGGGCCCGAAATGTTTATAATGAAGAAGGACTAGTTGAATTTAACAGAATCAAAGAACAGAGGTTGAAAACTCTGCCTCTGGACCTGTTAGCAACTGTACCGACAGCAACCAGGTCAAGCGAGTCTGAACAACGACATAATACACCACCTCCTACTACATCAAAACAGCAGGAAGATACGCATAGCCAAAGGCAGGAGGCAACTAGGGAAAATGTACAACAACAAGAAGAAACCCAAGCAAGGACCCAAGAGGAGAGTAGCTCTAAAGGTAACCATGATCCATTAGTTGATCCGAATTTTCTCCAACAATGGAATCAATTCAGTACAATCATCAATAACTTAGAGTGCTCAAAAGATGATGAGGTTTCAAAGGAAGGCGATACACAGGAAGCGACGTCAAAACCGGTTTCTGGTGAAACCAGTGGCCTACCCAAAATAAAAGAACTAGAGATAATTCCTAAAGATCCAACGGGAGAGATGGTTTTGCAAATTGAAGAGATCCCCCCTTTAGATATATTTTACAGCCCTAAACATAAATCCATCGTAAATCGACAAAGGAAAAGGAGAAGAACTGATCAATCTTCCCCATTCCCTTAATCAACAGTAACAGGCAATGTTGTATGGAAAGAGAAATTCAACCCCTCCGATGACTTAACCAAGCTATCACAGTTTGTTGGAGCATATTCGGCGGCTACTATTGATAAAGCAACGGAGGTGAGAAATTTGTTGAAAGCAAAGGATCAGGATATCTCTTCACTATAGGCAAGACTATTAGAAGTACAGCAGAGGGCAGAGCAGGCCGAGAAAGAATTGCTAGCACAGCAGCAGAACAATAATCAGCTAGTCAAGCAATTACAAGAACAAAAATAGAGGATAGATGAAGGCGCGGTGCAAAGGCAGAAGGAGCTATCAGTGGCACTGGAGCAGTTAAGAATATCGACTGAGGGAGCAATAAAAGCAAAAGATGAACAAATCACTCAATTGACCACTCAAGTTGATCAAATGAAAAATCTCCCTAAGATAGATGAGTTTAAAGTAGAAGCGCTCCAGCTAAATAAAGGATTGATTAATCAGGTTAAGATGTTATGTCAACATCTCATACGAGCAGAACCATTGTGCGAATTGTCAGCGTCTGTAAGTGAAAAGGTAGACAAAGCAAGGGCTGACTTGGATCAGGCAGAAGAAACACTGGCAAACTTTATAGAATGGCAGGATTCAGATGTAGGTCGGGCAGCTAATCTACCAAGAATTCTAGAATCACACAAAGAAATATTGTTCACAGAATGGCAATCACAACTGATGAAAGTTGAAAGAGCAACTTCCAAATGCAGGACAATCAGTGGAAATTTAATTGAATTAGTAAATAATACATTGTATTTATCTAACACAATTTCCCAATGCACTCCAGGTCAATTAACAACAGCAAATATATTGGAGCATTCATGCTATCCAGACTTGGAGAAAAGCGCAAGATTGATCGTTGGAGTCAACAGTCTGACATGGGATGCATATTGGTTCTTTTTAATCAAACCATACAGCCAAAGAGCCGTCTTGAAGTGCTTAACCGATGTTGTCGGTTATATTATACCCAACATCCAAGATGCCACCTTCACTGCCCAATTCAGTTTACGCCTCAACAAACTGCCAGAAGTAGAACCAATGCTCGCGATAAGCCAGCTAAGGTTTAAGGGCAAGCAACCAGAGGCATGACTCATTTCGCCGACTGCCAAATCGCCCCTGAGAAGTAGACCAGATTTACTGATACCAATTTAGTAGGATTTTGTTTCATAGATATTTTTAGTTTAGTAGTATTTAAAGACCCTTTCATGCATTTAGAAAGGGTCGTAAAAGTTTTGTATATGACTTAAACCCTGAAGTTGCACTATTGTACTTCAGGGATATTCTTTTATGAAAGTTGACCAATTATTCCGAATTTGATAAGGAAAGCTTTTATGCAAATGTGCACTATTGTCATTGTTTGAAAGTATTCCTGTGTTGAAGAAGGAATTTTGAATAGCGATTGATATTTCAGATCAATCTACAGCTCACATGGTACTATTATCTGCGTCTGTATTCTTTTTCATTATATGAATCGTTATTGAAATCGCTCTTGCTATTATCGCTTATATATATATATATATGTGTGTGTGTGTGTGTGTGTGTGTGTGTGTGTCATAGCATTCTTTATGCATTCCACTACTGGTTATTTATCGCATGCTCTTCTTTCATACATATATATGTATCGATGATATGAACAGTGGATGTAGTAATATGTATGTATCGCTTCATTGTGACTATTCATGTGAAGCAATATTTGAATGATTGAACATCTTTTATTTATTTTACAGAGTCATCTATATGCCTGATAAATAGATAAAGATTATTTAACGCTACATTCTGAATGAATAAGTTGTTCCCGGGATTAGTATTAGTTTCCCTATTTTTGTCAATAGAATAAGTCATTCGCCTATCATTTAAGCAATTTATTCATCACCCATCCATCCCTTTTATTTCATTATCGGGAAACCGGTCTCGTTATCTCCAATCGGAGCCACCATTCCAAACGGAAAAGGAGCTATACCAAGGTCCGGACCGGGTGGTTATCCCTGATGTTGTGGCAACGATTTCCGAGGCCTCAACATTTCTCGCGCTAGAAGGAGGGCCATACGCTATGAATGGCGAGTAAGCCAACACCTACAAACCATTCAAAGAGCAACTCACCCTCCACCTCTCCTTGAATATCTCGTTCGCATTCTGAATCTCCAGTATCCAGAAGAGACGAAGAGGAATCAACCACTACTGCTCAATTACATCATACTTCAGAACACTTAAGTCCGGAGTCCCCTGAAATTCAATCCATCATCCAGAAACTTCAAGGCTTCTCAATATCCCCTCCTAGATCTGAAGTATCACAAGGCAGTCACACTTCGCAATTTCACTTACCCCCTACCAGACTCCAAAGTGAAAAGCTAGGTATTGAGCCACCTAAATTTCCTTTACCCGAAAGGAAAAGGATCAAAAAGACAACTGAAGGTTCTAGTAGCGATACCCTTTCTCCATCATCTTCCATTTCATCATCACCTGTGCGAAGTCATACACCCACATCACCACTTCATATAGTTGTTCATCAAGGGACTTCATCTCAAGCATCACAATCTTTTCAGTCAGTACTTCCTCCTCCACCTCAAGCACCTGGAACACCACAAGTGAACGTCGGTAATCCTAAAATGGCTCAAAGACCATGGAGAAGTCCTGGTGCGGTCACTATGCCTGCACCTTTACATCCATTACCCGATTACCCCGAAAAATGGATACCCAAATTCAATCTAGATGCTGGAACTTCTGCAGAAGAACATATTAATAATTTTATTATGTCAGTCAATCTAAAGGGAGTCACTGAAGAAGATGTGGTAGTAAGATTGTTTCCCTATTCACTACAAGGATCTGCAGGGCCTTGGTATTTTTCCTTACCCTCTGGATCCATCACAAGTTGGAATATCTTCCAGGAATAGTTTCTCACCAAATACGGTGATGACAAATCCTTAGCTACACTTGTCCATGATCTTTCAAACTTAAGGATCGAATCAAGAGAACCCATCAAGGAGTTCAACTCCAGATTTAACAAACTCTAGAATAAGATCCCGACTGATGATAAACTGAGCGAACAAGTTAGAAGCGAGTGGTATATCATTGCTTTGCCTTCAAACATTGCTATATTTGTTGATAGGGCCAAACAGCCCACATTAGCCGAAAATATGAAGGAAGCGCTCGCCGTAGAAAAAAGTGTAATCGCCTTAGAAAAGAAAACTGCCTTGGAAGAAAGAAAATCTAAAAAAGTGTCCTTTAAAGACGACTCTAAGAAAAAGAACATTAAGGATCCATATGACATGGAGGGCCTTCAAAAAGTCCTTAAAACTATGTCGAACGAAATGGTTGAAATCAAGAAACAAGTATCGAAATCCTCAACGAAGAAACCATATAGGAATTTCAAGAAACCCTAGTCCAAACCCCCTAATGTTATATCATATGCAGACTCGGATCCTGAGGAAGAAGAAGAGGAAGAAACAGTTATGCCATCTGAAGGAGAAGACGAGGAAGTAGTCGAATGTCACGGAATGTGGGACTTTATACTCCCTAATTCCGATACTGATGTCAAACAAGAAGCCTTTCCTGTAACTACAAGGAGTAAAGGTGCTCCCGAAACTATCCAAGCTAATCCTAAGAAAAGGAATGCCAGAACCAATACTGCAAAGGAAAAGGTACCCCTTAGAAAACCAGCCGCAACAGTATCCATCAATCAGCCATCTTCTTCTACTACACCTTCACCATCTAAGACTTTAGTAATTTCTGATTCGATGGATTACAACATTGTCAATGACATGAAGAAAACTAAGGCAAACATTACTATGTTTGAACTTAGTAAATTAAAACATCAACAGAAATTACTACTCAAAGAATTTAACGATGTCCCTTCTTCCCCTCTTCCCACCACTAAAGTTGCAAGTGACTCAGGACAACCCCCTGCTGGTAGAGTTGAGGCAACCGACACAATTCTGATCGGAGATAGATCAAACTCCCATACCCCTCCTTTCCTCCTAACTTATGAAATTTATAATCGAAATCTGCACAACTACTTAGTTGATTCTGGAGCATCTTCCAATATAATTCCTGCTTCAGTTTGTTCCAAACTGAATATAGAACCCCAGAAGTATTCTATTCACATCATGCAGTTAGATAGAACTAAAGTTCAAGTCTTAGGAGAAATAAACTCTGTAACAATCAAGTTATCGGCAGATCCAAGAATTGTCCAAAGGATCGATATTCTAATCATTGATATACCTGAATTTTATGGATTGATTTTAAGCAGGGATTGGTCTGAAAAACTCCATGGGTACATCTCCACCGATTGGTCACACATGTGGCTCCCCTATAAGGGCAAGCCCAATCAAATAAAGATTGATCGAGAAAAACATATGACCCATACTATTACAGAATTTGAACAGGAAAACCAGCCAGTCACGTTCAATAATAATATCCTAGGAAACTATTCTTCAGAGTCATTTTTCGGCAATTATGTTGCCCAAAAATCCCCTTTCTCAGTTGACAATTTCGCATCACAAATCGAAAATTTTTCACAGACCGACAGGTCTAAATGCATTAATGTTACTGAGAATGTTGTAACAAAAACTGTAGATAATTCATTATTTTGGTCTTTATGTTTTGATGGATCTAAGTCCAGCGAAGGGAGTAGGATGCATTCTAGTCAGCCCACAAGGAGAAAAAACAATGCTGTCCTGTAGATTAGAATTTGAATGCACTAATAACACGACTGAGTATGAAGCACTTGTCCAAGGACTATATAAAGCAATCGGCCTCAAAGTTCAGTACTTAAAAGTCTTTGGCGACTCCGAAATAATTATTAAGCAGGTAAGAAATACAATTCATTGTCTTTCGAGCCATCTTAAGCATTATCAATCGCTCATACAATAACTTACCTCCCATTTCCAAGCATTCAATATATCTTCCATACCCAGGGCACAGAATTCCGCAGCTGCTCCCTTCAGAGGACTATAGTCCCGATAGGTTTTCATTAGAATTACTTTTTAGGCCATCCATTCCAGATAATGTAACCAATTGGAGAGTGTTTAACCATGACGAAGACATCTTACAACTTCTCACCTCTGAAAAATCCTATGACAATCAAATAATTGAGGAATATGAGCATGATACTCAAATGCAAGGTAAACATGAAGAAAATTCAATCCCTAAGCGTGTAGTAAAGCTCGAAGACCTTTACGATATTAAAGACAGGTTCAAACTTGTATCTAATACAAAACTTCAGAGCTCTACCTTAAGGTTTGAATTAATAAACCTTGGCACCGAACAAAATCCTCAAAATATTAACTTAGGGTTGGGACTTTCCATAGAGGAAAAGGAAGCATTTGTTAGTCTGTTACGGAAAAACAAACATGTGTTCGCTTCGAGATATGATGATCTAAAAACTTATGACACATCTATCATTCAGCACACTATCCCAATGCTTCCCGAGCAGAAACCAATTCAACAAAAATTGAGAAAAATACACCCAAACTTAGAGAGTCAGATAAAATCTGAACTCAACAAACTCTTAAAATCTAAGATTGTTTTTCCCGTACGACACTCGAATTGGGTCTCCAATATGGTACCAGTCAAAAAAAAGAATGGCGACATAAGAATTTGTATTGATTTCAGGAATTTAAATAAGGCAAGTCTAAAAGATAATTTCCCATTACCCACGATGGAGCAGATACTCCAATCAGTGGCTGGTTCAGAATTAATGTCCTTCTTGGACGGATTTTCAGGGTATAATCAAATTCTGGTTCACCCTGATGACCAACTCAAGACCACCTTTAGAACAAAGTGGGGAACATATGCTTATCAGAAGATGCCCTTCAGACTCATTAATGCAGGAGCCACTTTCCAGAGGGCGATGGATATCGCTTTCAAAGGGTTAATTAATAGAACAGTAGTTGTCTATTTAGATGACATTACTGTATTTTCAAGAGAGAGATCCAATCACTTGCAAGATTTGAACCAAATCTTCCAACGCTGTAAGAAATACGGTATTTCTCTGAACCCTAAGAAATCTTTTTTCGCTCTTGGTCAAGGTAAGCTCCTAGGCTTTACTGTATCTAAAGATGGCATCTATATCGACCCAAACAGGATTAATGAAATTTCTGAAATCCCTTTTCCTCATAATAAAAAATCCATGCAGTCATTCTTAGGCCAAATTAATTTTGTAAAAAGATTTATTCCAGATTTTTCTGAAATTATTTTACCACTCCAAAATATGATTAAGAAAAATTCAGTCTTCAAATGGGGAGTACCAGAGAAGGAAGCATTTGAACTAATCAAGAAATCAATAATCGATGCCCCAGCTCTAAACACCCCAAATTTTTCTAATCATTTTACATTGTACACCATCGCATCTGATTCTTCTTACGCCGCAGTACTTACGCAGATCAATGATCACAATTTGGAAGCACCGATTTCATTCTATAGCTCAAATCTTCAAGGTGCAGAATTGAACTATTCTGAAGTAGAAAAACAAGCCTTTGCTGTGTATAAAGCGGTTAAACATTACAGACCATTCCTGCTGAAAGCCCATACAAAGGTTATAGTTCCCTTCTCCTCAGTTAGACAAATGTTAATCCAGAGAGAACTAGGAGAAAAAAGGGCAAATTCGGTAACAGCGCTTTAGGAATACGATATAGAAATAAAGCCGGCAAAGATTGTTAGAGGTCAAGGTTTTTGCAGGTTATTGGCAGGCGCATCCGACATCCCAGAATCAAGCGATACTGATCAACCTGAAATCATCAATTAGGTAAGTGCCACCGATTCTGAATCACAGTACGCTAATTTAATATTTTACCTAAAAAATGGATATGCACCTCTCAACTTGTCCTACAAAAACAAAAGGGCCATAAGGTTGAAAGCAAAGAATTTTACCATTATTGATGATGTTCTGTTTCAACAAAATTATGATTCTGTTTTACTAAGATGCCTTGAGAAACAGGAAGCACAAAAGGTCTTGCAGGAATTGCATGATGGACCAGCTGGAGGCCACTTCGGAGCTGATACAACAGCTCACAAAGTCATCCATGCTGGATATTACTGGCCCACTTTGTTTAGAGATGCTCATGAGCATGTAAGGAAATGCCCAAGTTGCCAAACTTCGAGTGGAAGGCAAAAGAAATCGGCCTTTCCCCTGCAACCGGTTAACATTGAACAACCATTTGAGCAATCATGGGGATTGGACATTATTGGAGAAATTACTCCTAATTCTTCCAAACAGCACAAGTATATCCTTACTACTACCGATTACTTCACCAAGTGGGTTGAAGCAATTCCGCTAAAGACAACAAACTCTGAAGCCATTATTGAATTCATAGATCAATTCATCATTACCAGGCTTGGTGTCCCTAACGCTCTTGTTTTTTATAATGCTTCATATTTTTCAGGCAATGCTATGTTTGATTTTGCAATAAAAAGAGGTTTCAAACTCAAATACTCAGCTAACTATTATCCCCAGGGTAACGGTTTGGCAAAATCTACAAACAAAATCCTTATTAAAATCATCAAGCAAACTATCGAACAGAATCACAAGACTTGGCACAAATCTTTAATATTTGCACTATGGGCTGATAGGATAACGCAAAAAGCTTCTATAGGTTCTTCCCCATTTAAACTCATCTATGGAAAAGAAGTTGTACTACCAACAAATCTGATTCTTCCTTCCCTAGCTCTAGTTCAATTTATTGAAGAAACTCCTTCTTCTTCTTTACAACGTAGGCATGACGAAATCTTGAAATTAGAAGAAGAAAGAGAAAAAGCCAAAATTATTCATGCGAAACATCAGCAGATCATCAAAGCATCATTCGATTCAATCTCATCTGGTTCTAAACAATTCCAAGTTGGAGATTTAGTCCTGAAATGGGACAAAGCCCATGAAGATAAAGGCAAACACACCAAATTTCAGAAAATGTGGCTTGGACCGTTTCAGATCCATGGAAAGATAGGCCATTCGACCTTTATGCTACAAGATCTATCAGGGTTGAGAGATTCTCTCCCTGTTAATGGCCTAGTCTTAAAGAAATTCTTCAACTGAGGAGGCAACCCCTTCTCATTTTAGATAGCATTTTTATAGTTTGTAGCAAAACTAGAAAATAAAACTGTAAGGCATTTTCTACTTGACATTTGTTGTATTTAAAGAGTTTCTCAGAAACAAGCAATGCGATATTTACTTTTAAAATAATTAGAAGTATTAGACAAAAGGAATAATTTCTAGGAAATTAGTTATAATTGCATTCCAGGATTACAATACAATCCTAGTGAACTCCTCTTGAAGTATAAATCTTGTAAATCTTTTTAGATTTTTCAAAGTTGGTTATAAAAAGGTTATCAATATTAAAATAGAGACTACTCCAAATTCAACATCTCAAACTCTTACCTTGTCATCCATCCTACCTTAAGGAGGAAAATTGTCTACCCCATTTTACTTAAGTTCATGATTATTCAGGATGTAATTCCAAGAATACTAGATATAAAAGTTGAGAGGTCTTATCACAAACCTGCTTACCATGATCATAGGGAAATAGTTTGGCCGACATTACCAATACTGCATACCAAAATAGGGTAATGGCTTCAATTGTAAGACAAGGGGTCTCATTACGAGCCAGCTTGTTTGGTTAGATTACTACCAGTGAATGGCATTGTCAATCAACTGGCCACCACACCAGGACAATGACTTTTTATCTTACAAAATAACAGAAAAAGAAAATCAAAACAAATGTGAAAAAACATGATTTTGAATTCATTCTATTAATCATGCTCTCAAGTGAACAGGACAATAGACAATGATATGGTTAAAAGGTATCCCTGCCAAGACTATGGACGTTTGCTGGCAGCAGAGGCTCTACCTATGACAAATGAGTTAATTTTAATAGTTGGATTGGAATAGTCTCCTATTTTATCAATATCAACCAATAAGTGCCAATTTGAAAATCTGGAATGTATCTATTTCCATCAAGAGAGGAAATTAGCGAAGAAAGTTTTGTTTCCTTAAAATGCAATGATATCTAGTTATATTAGAAATTTCCCTTTTGAATAAAATTTCTATTATGAAAAAGTTTAAGTATTTCTATACTATTCAAAGATAACTGCTTCTCCCAGCGAATCGCCAATTGTTGTGCCCTACAACAACCCCCCATTTCATATCACTAAAATTCCAAAAATTATAATGTGAAATCGGTCCCTTTTTAATTTTTGATTCAAATTGGTATCAATTTAAAGTTCTATTTCGCAAAGAGGCTTTTTTAATAAAACCAATCAAAAACGGACGATTTATATTTATCATTGCGATAAAGCGATTGCAAGATCACATATCGCAATGACAAAGAAAATATAATGTAAGGAACATATCGGTTTTCGTCAATGCGAAATCGCTATCGGATATGGGCAAAGCATAAAATGACACAAGTAATGATCTTTTCTACCATGCGATGCGAAATCGGCAATCAGCAATCGGTGATAACATCTAAAGCGCAACGAAACTTATCTTCATCCGATGCGATGCGATATCGCTATCGACAATCGGTGATTCACCATCCTAAGCGGTACTACCAGCGATACCCGACGCAATGTGATATCGGATATCGGCGATCGGTGGTTCCAAGCAAAACCAATGAAAAAACTTAGCATTCCCCCGATGCTGAATTTCACAAGAGGTAAATGGCACATTTCCCAAGGTAACAGTCATAAAGGCAGTTTGATTTGATTTATTCGTAATTAAGGCCATATCCTTTGGAAAAGCCGCTCATCCGTGTTCAAACCGCCAAATCGCCCTCGACATGCTTCAAATAAATCATTTATCCATTAATCGATGAAATTGTAATTAATGAGACTGACAAGCCGTAATGATTATTTAATAAGAAAAATAGGCTTGAAGCCATCCACGTATTTGCTCCTAAGGCCACCTCAAGTCGATTAATTACTGTGAA